>VXAY01005687.1:240531-254684 GCA_013399855.1 Oxyruncus cristatus
CCTTCCCTTCCCAAACCTTCCTTTCCCAAACCTCCCCTTCTCAAACCTTGCCAAACCTTCCCTTCCTAAACCTTCTCCAACTTTCCCAAACCTTCCCAAACCTTCCCTTCTCAAACTTTCCCAAACCTTCCCTTCCCCAATCTTCCCAAACCTTCCCAAACCTTTCCTTCCCAAACCTTCCCTTCCTTTCTTTCCTTTCCCTCACATGTGATTTGCCATTACCTCTTCCCATTAAGAGTACATTCCAGTATGTGACCCTGTAGCTTCACATTTGGGGCACCAAACAGATACTAACCATTGAGAACTGTTATTGCAAATGATTGCTCTGCTCTTTTTACAAATTCCTTGCAAGTTCTTCGGTGTTCCCACTCAAGGAGCAGGAGAGCTTCATTGCTAGCACATCATGTAGGAAACTGCCCTCAGTTTCAAACAAATACATCATGAGTTAAGCAATACTGTTGCACCAGCATGATATTTGTAGCATCCAATGCTATATAACTCTCTGTCTTACAGAAGAAATTACAGCCCATGTGTTTTAAATGCTAGGCTTTGTTTTGTGAAGGGGCTCTTTGCATTTATTTAAGCAGAAACTCAAGGTACCTGACAAACGATACTGACCATCTGGCTTTTAGATGCACTGATTTCCCAAAAGACTGCTAGGAAAGTAACTTAACCACAGCTCATGTTTCAAAATATGCAGAGCAGGACATCTGCCTCCCCTGTTGTATATCTGACATTGCAGCCATGTACCTAAGAAGTTCATGGAGCTTGTAATAATAACAGTAATAATGAGACTTCAGTAGGCCATGTTTTGTCGATTGAATTTTGGTGTAAAAAATCATTATACAACAAGAAAGTTCTCTTTCATTAACTACTTTGTTGTACTTCTCCAAAGTTGACTTTATTAAACTAATCCAATAATATACAACCCAAACACCTCAGCTTCATAATTACCAAGTTGTTAGTTGCAAAATGGGAATGAAGGCTTTGTAATCAAATTATTGACTGAACAGGGTTCTGAAGAAGTTACATTAATATTATTTTTGTTAACATATTACTTGGTGATTTTGCAGCTGAACTGAAATGGGCATTGATAAGATTTACTTAACAAAATGTCTAAAAGCATTGGGGTCATACAAAGGGGCATAAGGCCTAAAAATGGTACTTTACACTTGTGGATATAAATGGTGGAAAACACAATCAGTAAAATAGACTAGGCTTCACCTGCACAACAGTAGCCTGATTGATTGTCTGCCTAAAGAGGAAGGCTTAAGTAATTATTGTTCTAAGCTTGTTTTAACTTGCAGGCATGAATTAGAAAAATTTAAACCTGTTTCTGTACTTCAGAAAGGAATAGAATAGTGAGCCATGTCCCTTAGCCCTTCAGAGCCCTTCAGTGCAGGACAAGACAAGTCTCCCAGCTAAGACTAATGGTAGTGCTGTGCTAGGGGACTTTTACACAAAAGCTCAAGGTGAAAATAGGAAGCAATGCCTTTAAAGGCTAGAAAATCACTAACAGAGTAATATGCTTTCTCTCATATATATTATTGCACTGAGATCACCGAAACAAACAGTCTCTAGCTCAAAGAAGTCAGAAAGGTCAGACAGATCCCAACTACAGCTGAGCTGATCTTCTTAACCGGTCTATACACCTTGCTCAAAAGTTCCCTATTCACAAAAATTGTCTTTGCTGAGAAAAACACTTTACTGATGCTGATGTCAGAGTGCAGCAAGAATATGGTATGTCTGAGAAAGGGTTAGTAGGACTGGACTTCAGGTAAGTCACACCAGCTGTGTTCCTACTGCCAACCAAACAAAAAAAAGGTGAGGAACAATCCCTGGCACCAAGACCAAGGGGCAGTGTAAAGCTCACAGCCACGTTACCAACACCTACATAAATTTGGTCTTCGAAAGAGCCAGCTGGAGAGGTCCAAAGCCTAGCTAGAGTGAGAGGTAACAGTCACAGAGGGATCCAGCACTCAGGGTCACTCCTTTTGCCACTGTAATTTAACTGTACGGTCATAACCATCACCATAATATTCCATAGTGCAATATCTGGCTAAACAATATGTGTTATTTGTTTTACAGGCCTCAAAGATGGCCCTTTAGACAACCATTTCACAAGCTGTAATATACACCACACATCATTATCCCTCTTCAAAGAGAGGAGACTTCATTTATTAGTGAAGTCTGATCTGAAAGCTTTTTTTCTTCTCAACTCTGATGTTCCCGTCCAACCTAACTTATGAAGTGGTGACATAAATTAATAATACTGTTCTGCCCAGGCCATAATCTGACTCCCAGCACACCATTTCCCCAGATACTGTTATGTAAAAGCATTTTGTTATTTATAGTTAGGCAACTTCATCCACTTCTACAATTTGAATTAAGAATGGTCTAAATAATTAGACCATTACTGTTCCCCTAATGATCTAATCTGTTTCAAGTGTAAACACAAGAGAAAGAAAGCAGGTCAGTCTTGCTTTCATTGATTTTTAATGAAAAAACATGAAATATCCCCTAACCTACTTTGTCCTTTCCTTTTTCAGATCAATAAGAAATCAGTAATAGCTTTGCTTTTTAGCAAACAGGGATTGTGTTCATTAAAACATTTTGCTGCTCAAACCTTGATCTTTCTGAATACATTAAGAAGTAGGTCGCTTGCAGGTCTTTTCTTTTTCTTTTTAATTGAAATCAATGAAGCTGACCCTGGCAGGTAAAACTAATTAGATCATTAAAGAAGTTGCAATATTTTTAATTATGAGATATCTTCTATTCAACTTGGAGTTCTTTTTAAAGGAAATGAGTTTGAAGCCAATATATGGGAGAAGTTGTTCCTGAAGAAATTTCTATGAACTTTGAGGAAGGAATTGAAATTCAGCCTTTCATAGTCATTAGCATTGCAAGAAAGCTGAATATGACTCTGGCAGGTCTTCTCCACTCATATAAGCAGAGGCAAATCCACAAACACAAGAAGATATTCCACCTTCTGTATTTGGGGATTAAACCTCTTGTGACTGAAGTTAACAGTGTCACAACTATGGCCCAGGAAGTCTGTCAGCTCTGGTGTACTTGAATATGTTTTCTCAGGTCCCACTTCTGCATCAGCTTTAGATTGAGTGAATCAACAGGTAATGTATAAAGCTGATCATCATAGTGGCAGGGGCTTGTTTTATATGCCAACAAAAATACTCCAACCAATACTTGCCCATGAAGAAAAATTGTGCCAGTCACCTGAATAATCATTTAGATATGGAGAAGATAATCATGTATATGAAAATTGTAACTAGGAGGTTAGTTCTCAGATCTCGAGGCAACACATGAAATTCTCTCAGATCATGAGACACCAGAAAAAAATCACCCATAAAAAAAATTAACTCCACGTCCTCAGGAAAATTTTCTGAGAGATAAGTGAAATCATCCTTGTCCAGAAAACTTTGAAGCAGTTCTGTACAATGACTGAAATGAACTGTGATGTTACCTTATATCACTGAACAACTGCAATAGCTTTCTGTCCATTCTGATGCTCTGATGGAATAAATGCATATAACTCAATTCAATTTTATGCATAAAATATAAGTGATCAACATCATCTGACACATTATTGAAAGTGAAAGGATTTTCACTATTTTTGAATAGAGTCTGTAATTACACACTCAGTTATGCAAAATTAGCTCATCTTTCGGGAGAGCAGTTATTAGTGGAATGAAAAGCATCGTGCTAAGTAAACAGCTATAATAACATCGGCACAAAATGCAAACACATTTAAAAAAAACCCAGTTATATAAAAAAAATTAAAGAAAGATAGCTTATGGCTAATTTTGGAAGTATATTCCTGTTATTAATTACAAAACAAATAATTGCAATGTGGATAAAGCAAAAGAAAACACACATACAGACAAAAGGCAGGAATGTGTTCAACATAAATACATTATGAAAAATAACCCCGAAGAAAAACTGTAGAAAATACGTAATAAGGTATTATAATAATAAGGTGAAATAATAATAAGGTATTATATAATAAGGTGAAAAGGTTGTAAATATAGGGTACATATTTTCTGTATTGAGTGACTGAAGAAGAGCATCTCTCTCAAGGAGCTATTTTCTTAGAGCAACATAATTAATATGGGATTTAACAGCAGAATTCAGGCATCTGAATGCAGGTACTGAGTGACACAAAACCAAAGGCTGGGTGATATGGAATAGGACTTCTGAGAGTCCATCACTTTTCTGGAGTGGCCTCTAGGTGCCAGTTGGGATCCCCAAAGGCATTTAAAATGGCACCTCACACCTCTGTGTACGCAACTGAAACCACTGCTGAAAGGTGTGAACACTTTGGGCAAAATTTGGTTCGGATTGTGTGGTTTCTAAATATGAACTGGGTGTCTAAGCTCCCATTTTAGTCCATGGTGACGTGATCAAGGTAACTGGGGGCTCAGGAGTAGTTCACTTCACCCTAAAGCAGACACCTGTATCTGGATAGCTGAGTGTCTCCCAGATTCCACAGGCTGTTCTTGCCATATAAATTAGTGGATAATGTGAAAAAGAAGAGATTGCATGAAAGGATTTGAAACTTTCTACTGCGCTGGGGGTTTGTTACCTGATATTGTTGTCAAGTTTGTTTAGGAAAGGAAGATATGGGGAACTGTATCTTAAAAAAGTTTGACCTAGCCCAGGTGGAAATATTTACAGTATCCAGAAGCTCACTAGCTCTCATCAGAGTAACGCATCATGCCACAAAAGGACCCAAACATCCAGCTGAATCACAGCCCAAAGCTTCCTCTGAAGAAATGAGATTGATGCTAGCATGGAGCTAATTCAAAGCCTATGAAAGTACATTAGAATTAGTAATCCAGGAGGAGAAAGGGAAATAAATCTCTACATACTACACTTAAAATACCAGGCAGAGTTATTAATATTTAACAAAAGGTATCAATAATAAATGCCTCTTCATTTCTACTTGCATCTGAATGCATAAAGTTTTATTTTGGAAAATTAAATCTACCTATTCCATGAAGGTAGATTGCTCCCCGGTGATCAGTGAATGAACTTGGCAGACAGTGGTCACCAGGGCATGCCAGGGCTGGGAATGCTCTCTGATGTGTGAATCCTCTTACTTTGACAGGAAAGAAGTGCCTAAAATGTCAGAAGACATATTACATAGCTTGTCTAAGTCTTTCCTAGGGACCAAGAGTGAAATTCCCACTGAAGTCAGAGTTGTATGTGTATTTGACTATCCAGGGGTTGAATGTAGTCCAAGACTCTCTGTAAGTTTTAACCAATGGTTGTAAGAGACCATACGCTTCTTATGCTTCAGAGTAGAAAACTCAGTGCCTTAAACTTCCTCAAACCAAAGGCAGCTGCTATGCATTTAACCTGAAGGCTGGTCCTCAGAAATAGAGGCATTCATTTCCATACAGCATTTCCTCCCCAGCTGCATTTTTGAAACTCCATCTGACTTGCCTACCACTTTAGGTGGTATCCTGGATATGCAAGTGCTTCAACATCTCTCTCAACAACTCAAAGTGTGGGTTTAGGTAATTCTAGGATTTGAATTCTGAATGTGTGAGGCTAATGTGATGCTCTTTATTCAGAAATATTCTCTATTTTCAAAATTACTCAGAATGTATCAAGCAGTTCAATTTCAGATTCCCAATTTTAAATACAAAAAGGTATTTAGACTACAATGTTGCCTATTATTTGTATTAAAATTTAATGTTTATTTATGGAAGCCATAGAAGAGAAAAAAAGGTAAAAGGCTCTTTATTCTAACACAAGACATTCATGTTCCTATTCTTCAATATGTATTTTTGTTTTGGTTTTCTATTTAAGGAACAGTGGGAAAGCAGTTTCTCAGTCTATGCCAACAGCAAATTATCACATTATATATTCCAGTTTATGAGGTATCCCAAGCTTGTCTTTTGTTTATGCTACTATGTCATTAGGAATGGTATTCTCCAATTTAATGCTCTCATTAAAACCACTCTCATTCACTCCTCACTCCTCTCTCCCCCCTCCCCTCCAGGAGGGGGAGAATTGAAGGCACAAAAGGTAAAGATCACTGGTTGAGATAAGCAGAATTTACTGGAAACAGCAATGAGATAAGAAAACAAACTGTAACCACAACAGTATTAATTACTAAAGAGTACAAGAGAGAGGTGAGTGATTCACAAGCAAAATGCTCAGTGACCACTCCCTTCACTCCCCTCGCTCGACCTGAAGGAAACCTTCTCCTCGGAAGAGACTCCCTTCTCCCCATCGCCGGCACTGACCTGAGGCGGCAGAGGATAACGTTCGGGTCCTGGCCATGCTCCCTCCTGGCTACTGCAAAAATTAGCCCTGTCCTGGCCAAAGCCAGGACATGGTGACAGGCACTGCAAAACTCTGGAAATGAGAGAGCTCTGCAACTGTCTTTGCACTGCAAGACCCTTACCTACCTCCTTCCCCTAGAATACTCATGTAACAACCTGTAGGGAACCATTCTCCACTTCCATTCAGCAAGCAGTTACTCTAAGATCTCTCTGATATGCAACACTATTAAAGACATTGCCAGAAAGCATGATCCTCATTAATCACCAATAGTTCTGATATGCCCAAAGGAAAAAAAAAATTCATCCAGAGACGTTTTTCACAGCTAGATAAAAGAACTACCTTGTCCTCTTATAGGCTGAAGTGCCTTTAATCTAACCAGAGAAACAGCAAAAAAATAGAAGTTGCGTCTGAATCACTCCTTTTCATATGAGCAGCTAATTTGGTTTAGACATAGAGATGATAAAAGACAAATTTTGTATTCAATGGAATAAAAAAATCAACTTTGTTCATATTTCAGCCTGCTGCAATGTTGATCTTAGGGGTTTGGGCATGAAGATGCTCATATGCATTACTAGGCATACATTTTTTGTTCCTTCATATCAGCGTGTGTTGTACTGCAAAGTTACAGAGACATTTAATTTGTCAACTGAGTAAGGCGTATCATCTCTCAGATGTGTTCATATATTTTTCATCCTTACCAGTACCTTACGCTTTTACCGGCAGCTTTAGCTTTTGGTAAGCACAGTAGAACCAGACCCGCTGCCCATAACGATAACACACGTTAAATAAGCTGTGCCATGCACTGTGAATCCATCCCATCGCCACTCTACTGCAGAGGATTTTGATATGTGAAGACTGATGCATTCTTTAACCTTAAACATGTGTTTCAGTCACTGCAAAAACAAGCCAAAAGCCTTATTCTGAACTAGGGCTAGAGTTCAGTGGTGTAGACAAGTACCCATTTCAGAAGAAATTTGAAGCCGCCAACTTCATTACAAATGTTCAACCAGGCAAAATTATAAGATGGAAAGTAGTTCATGATGCCATTGAATATAACTTTGCTTACATTAAACAGTGCACCTCAGCCTTTCACAGAATCACAAAATATTCTCAGTTGGAAAGGACCCACAAGGGTCATCCAGTTCAACCCTTAGCCCTGCACAGGATCATCCCCACAAGTCACACCATGTGCCTGAGATTATTGTCCAAATGCTTCTTGAACTCTGTTGGTCTTGGTGCTGTGACCACTACCCCGGGGAACCTGTTCCAATACTCAACCACCCACTGGGTGAAGAACCTTTTCTTAATATCCAACCTAAACTTCCCCTGACACAACTTCAGGCCATTCCCTTGGGTCCTGTCACTGGTCACCACAGAGATCAGTGCCTGCCCCTCCTCTTCCCCTCACAAGGAAGTTGTAGACTGCAGAGTCTGCATCCTGAAAAGGGTAGAAGACTTTTCCAGGCAAATTGACTCTCAAATACCAGGTTTGGCACAGCTGCCATGGCAAAAACAAACAGTAAAGCAAAGCACAAGAGTTACACATTTTCTGTGTACATTTTTTGTCACAAGTTTTGCCTTTAAACACCTCATAGGATTTCTGGACTTGCCACCCCCAGTGAAAATGAATTAAACCAATGGAAGCTGAGCCTGGTAGATTCCATCACTGTATTCCCTTGTTTCCATACTAGTTGCTGCTGTAGACTGGGACACTGTCTCCCTGTCTCACCACCTCCTCCTGATCTCACAAGAATGGTCCATGCTCACCAGAGACCCAGCTTCCCCAGTTCTTTCTGAAAGCCAGGGTTCATATAGTGCCCCAGTACTCCAGCATTCATATACAAGCAGACATCATTGAACCTTTGCTGTCTTCAAGTTTAACTGCATACATGTGAAACTATATTTCAACATTTGCCTCAGAGACACAGTTTCAGTTCATTGGCTAACTGAGGGATGCTTGAAGTCTCAGACTGCCATAAAAACAGGCTGTTTTTTTCTACATTTAGAGTCATGGCACACTGGCACTGGTGATGTTCTTAATAAGAGCCTAGAGGGATAAAAATAAGTAGCTTTTGATTCTGAGAGATTTAATAGAAACAGACACGTCTGATTTGAAAAATTCAAAGGTTGAAAATTTGTTTTGAAATCCTAGCCCCATGGAAATCTACATTTTCCATTAGCTTGAATAAAGTCTCTGTTTTGTTTCTAGAACTCAGCTGCAGTTCTGCTTGGCTCACCCAGAGATATTTCCTCATCAGAGACATCCACACTTCCTATGATACAACTAGCGCTCTATCCCTGGGCAAAACCAGGGCCCCTCTTTATCCTTTTCCTGCGTAGCCACTGCTGGTTGCTGTCAAAGGCAGAGTACAGGACTAGACAGCCCTTTTGTCTGAAAGAAATGTTCCTGTGTTCTTAGAAGACAAAAATGCTGCATGTTCTTTAACACGCCATTAACTCACAGGAATAGTTATCTTGCATCAGCACAGATGGATTACCCTTGTCCAACTGATTTTAATCACACTACAAAGTCACAATCCATTTAATGGGTCTTTTCTGTTACTCTGCTTATGCATGTTATCTTTTAAGCCTGCAGACATCTCCTGTGGTTCTTGATGCTGCATTATGCTGAGCTACTCTGATCTTTCCTTGAAGATGGCTTGGGAACTTGTTTGTCTTTCTGGACGCATGGAGGGAATATAGGACTGCATTAGTGGACCATTAGCTCTTGAGAGTGACTTAGCCAATGTAAATGGAAGTGGCATCTGAGCTTAACTGGACAGAATAATTAATCTAAAGATGAAGCATCAGCACACTTAGATGAGAGGAGGTTAGCACCCAACAACTTAAAATTGCACTGGATGCTCATAAGGCACTAACAGTTTGAAAACATGGGAGTAGAAGGGAACCTGTTTTCTCCTCCAAACAGAAAAATGTTGCACTGAAAGGAAGTGCATGGGTGATGAACCCCTCAAACATCACAGGCACCCACACTATCCAATCCTTTCCCTGCTCTTTTCTACCTAAAAAGTAATTTACTTGCTCCCATCATTTCTTCAGGAAGGCTATTACAGACCCTCATTGGTTCTGATTTCCAGCCTGCATTTATTCACAGCCCCTAAATGCATGGAAATTAAAATGTCAGTGCTGAGAGTTGTGACTACTAGTAACTTGGAAACAAAAGGTCTTTTACTGGTATCTGGGGATCCATTGTCAGATCCACGTCATCATCTGTGAGCAAAACACAGATGGCACAACAGCGTGGATGACAAAGTCAGTGACATACCTGGTGCCTGATTTCCAGAGACCTATGTGGAACCATATGCTTAAAAGTGCATAAGTCAGGGAGTCTTGCAAGAAGCATTTAACTGCAGCTGAAACCCAGTGCATGTTTTGTCAGAGAATTAATATAGTAAACCACTTGCTCAGGGGCTGTGTCTCCTTCAGCTGTTTTACACGGACAGAAACTTATCAACCAAGACAATGGTTTGGCAGTTCTTGTTTCAGTTCTGGTCTGACACATCAGGGTTACAGAAGAGAAAAGGGCAGGAGGCAGCACCCCTAACTTTACCAAGGACAGCTAAGAAGCTGCAACCTCAGTCCTGGTGCAACATTTCTCAGATTGCTATTTTGGTCCTTAGTAAATATCGAGAGCTGGAGTCTCAATAGGCTTGCTGCAGTCTAAAAAAATACCAGACCTCTGAGTAAAAAGGAAGGGGCAAAGGGCTTCAAGGAATATTCCATTTGTTTTCTCTCAGCTACGACTGGAAATTTAGTTGCTACTCATTGGATCTGACTATAATTTCTCAGGAGGAGAAATAAAAAGGGAAGACATACTTGCTCACTCAGCCCCTGCCAGCAGGCAGCTGGGAAGATATGAATGCCAAAGTCAGGAGGAACAAAGTATTCAAGCAAAAGAGAGGCTGACCTGTGAAGGGGCAGATGAGGAGTGCCAAACTGACTTTCTATGTTGTGCCTGTGCACTTAGGTCATCTCTGGACAAAATCTGATATAATACTCTGATATCAAGGAGCATAAGCCCAAGTTCACTCCTTCACAGTTCCCTAACTGGAACTGAGTGAGGGATGGCTGCCTATTTCCTTATGCCCCAAGTTCTGAGCAAGCTCAAGCCTCCAGATATGGGCGCTGCAAAACCCTGAACCCGTCCATATGTGTTGTATTGTCCAGCAGTGGGGCAAAGGGGGGGACCATGCTGAGTTTACAGTCTCTAAAGCTCAAAACACAACCTGTCTTTTCTTCTTCAAAGCAAGAGGGGTCCCAGGAAAATGAAACCAGACTTGAGCCTAGCAGAGAGGCAGAGTTGCACTCATACTGGGACAAAGCCACAGGCTCCACAGGGACATGGTGACAGCATTGGGGTGTAGCCCTGGGGGCATGAGACCTTCAAAGGCTGTTGAGTTTTCTACCTTTTCAGAAGGCACAAGGTGGTTTGTTCATTTCTTACCCTGTACACTTAATTCACCTGAATGGTCCTAACTGTTCAGTTTGTGAAAAAATTAAAAGCTCAAACCAAGCATTTACCTTATGCTGCCACTTGATGTGATATAATGTGACATATGGTGCCAGCTGCAGTCACAACCTATATCCTAAAATAACTTAATGTAATATGTCATGACATGAAATAATAGGAAATTATGCATGACAAATTAATACGTAAAAAAAGCAGTAGCAGCTGGCTGTGCAATCCCTTCTTCAACAGTTCTCCTTGCATGCTTGTTGGAACAGTTTCCCATCTTAACATTAAGAGACACTGCACACCAGCTCCCTTTGCGGTACACCAAATCATGGCAAGTCCCTTAGCTTTGCCCCACAAATCCTCAGCTACTGGAGCTTTTACTTTTTAATTGGTAAGATACAGTGTGAGCCTCTTACTGAGCATTTTCACAGTTCACCACATGTGGTTTGACAGCACCAATGCGCCAGCTTTGATTTTGGTGCGGACATTTCAAAGGCCACCAGGTTCAGAGGTTCTGCTTGATTTCAGGGAGTTAGTTTGAAGAGTTGTCAATGCATTCCCTAGCCCAAGGCATGTTTCAGGAGTACTCGAAATGCCTGCGCAGAAAGATTAAGTTCTGCTTTGCTTTTTTTTCCTTTTTTAAGTCTGTTTAAATGTGGTATATGAAGGGTGCTTTTTAGAAAATGTAATGTTTTAAAGGGTATATAAAACAAGTAAAGGATCTTTCATGACACTGACATTTCCCATCTCACACATTTCACCTGAGTCAGCTGGACAGCATGGAAGGCTGCAAAGAGCACAGGATTATGCTCACCATATGGTGAAATGTGCTGCTGTTAGATTTAGGGAGGAAGATAAAAAGCTTTATATGTACAACAATCCAATAACCAATTCCATAAACAAACAACTTTTTCAAGCAAAAGAAAACTTTGTACAGTTGCAGAACTGAGCCCACTGTTTCAAACATTAATGGATCAACTGACTGCTAATACAGTAGTGATAATGGACCATGTTGCAGCAAACTCTGTCTTAAGTTATTTACTTTGGTTTATCAAGTGAACTATATGTACTTTTTCCTAGCTGAACCACCCCACACTGGTTTTTTAAACCTAAGAATTCAAAAATGTGTTATTAATTACAAGCTATTGTAATAAAGAAGCATTTTAGGATGAGCTCTTAATATAAATATGTGTAAATATACACATATAACAATAAATAAGGAAAATAAAAAAATTTCTGCAGATGCAAATAGCATCATTGTGGAAATTTATTTTTTAATCCCTTTTTTTTTCCATCGTGTGTTTCAGATGATTTGGAGTGCAGTCATGTACCTTCTGTCATTGGAGGGCTTTGAAAGTTTGCTATCAATAATCACATTGGTTGACAAGAAGGAATGCATCCAGGCTTCAGAGTGATGATTATTTCCCACAAGGCCTTTAATCTTCTTAATAAGAATTTGAATCTCGCTGATATTTAGAGAAATGGAAAAGTCAGTTAACTTGGATTGCATTCATTTTTATTGACTAACTTAGCTTTTTCACATACTGATTATTTCCCAGCATTACTTTGTGGAGTCACAGGCATTTTTCATACTGGCACTGCGAACATTATGGTCCTGTGTTATTTTCCTGCCATGTCTGGTATATTTGCATGAGAACCCTATGTCCAGATGTGCCACCTGAGTTATGGGTAAGGCACTTGGTCTCTGGAGTTCAGGGCAATAAACATTCCCCTGTGCTATGAAACACCAACATCCAAGTCAATCCTGCTACAACACACCGTGAGTGATTTTAAACCATATATGCAAATATATGCATATATACACTTAGCAAGTTAACCTTGAAGAGGAAGGAGAAAAAGAAACTGCTATTTCATTCCACAGAATGTACAAGTTCTGTGGCAAACAGATCAGCCATTTTAAGCCTTCACACTCTAAACATTTTCCTACAGAAAAGCCTTTCTGTAAACAGGAAAATCATAGAACCTGACTGATGCTTTTACGGAATTTTACTTTGAATGCTGGGAAAGAAACCACAGATACTGGATATTTTTCCACAGCACTTAAGAGCTACCATGTTTATAAAATTGACAACAAAAACAAAACAAAACTTAATGACAATCAAACATAATAAAGGAGTTGAATAATAAAAGCTTTCTTAGAAAATGCTCTATTCACTGTTCATCTCGTGACACTCAAACAGGCTTCACCCACCAAAGGTCAGGCCAAAATACTAAGAAATGAAACGTTATCTTAAGCCATCTTCAGAATTATGAAGAAAAATTGGGAATTGGAGTCTTTGTCAAATACTTCAGAAAACTGCTATCAGCTGACATATTGAACTTCTGATTTCCTATCTTCAGGGGTAATAAATAGTCTGTCACTTTAGCACCTGCAACGTCATTAGCATTGATAGCCACATAAAGTAAGAAATTATTTTCAAAATGTGACAGATGCAAGTATAGTTTCTTAACAATAACAACCTAGAGTTCCTATATAAAACCAAGGCAATTCATCTTGAATGACTCATGTAATATTACTTCTACTCTTCAACCAGATAGGATGCTGACTCAGCCTCAAAAACGCCTTTGCTTTCACAGAAATAAAATCCTCAGAGACAATTTTCCAAAACAAATATTCCTAATCCTCCTTATAAAGTGAGAAGGGATGACAAAGTTTGAAATGTAGGGATTTAATTCTCAGTCTGTGGAAAACTTTGGTCTCTGCACTTTTCGCTTCGTAAATATAAATGTTTGTGACAACCTTGGGAAATCAACTTTCCTTCGGGAATTATAGTTGACTCCTAGTATACATGCCTTGATACAGATGCTAAATAAGGGTTTAAAATCACACAACAATTGAGCAAAAGTATAGCCTTTCTTTTTTGTTGCTAATTTAGAAGCATTCGCATTGCATTTTCCAGTGGTTTCAAGCTTAGCTCTTAAAGGAAAAAAACAATAAATTGGTTAGACTGCATCCAAAAGTAATCAGTTTTTAGCAACATGAAAGAGATACTGATAATAAAGTTGAAAGACAGAATATTTTTCACAATTTTCATAATTGTTTTTTTGAAGCAACAAGATCTGCAATATACACAGATATAACTGGTCTAAAGCACAAACGCCCTGGAACAAACAATTTCATGTTGAAAAAATACCAAAACTCTATTTGTAGTATGTACACACAGGGCAGAAATGTCTTGGTTGCACTTCTGTTTCAGAAGGATCAATTAGAATAAAAGAACTAACTGTGGAAAAGAACAGTGAAATACTGTTACTATGAAATAATAATCTGTCGTGATGTTTAAGCAAGCACTATGCATAAACTGCTTCGCCCGCCCTCCCGACGGTCCAGGGACCTCCCGCC
>VXAY01005687.1:274190-314232 GCA_013399855.1 Oxyruncus cristatus
CTGCACCTATTTAAACTTTCTGAAAATTTATGCTACCAAAAAAGAAAAAAAATTAACTATACAAGTTAGGCAATTATATCATCAATGAGCCTGCTGTCTGAAGTTCAGCACTAAAAGCATTACTCATTCCAAAAACCTATTCTGAAAGCATTTACCCACTCCAAGCGAATCACAGAAAGCTTCTGCTCTTCAGCAACTAGAAAAATAAGCCTATAAACAGAATGTGAACCTTAAGGCCTGGGGCAGCACATTAAAACAGAAACATTTATACATGTACAGGTAGTTATAAAAATTAGGAAGGCTTCTTTCCAAATCTGTAGAAGCAGACACCTCTCTGTCACGAGGTTGTGGTTTAAGATGCAGAGAAATCGATGTGCTTAAAGCTGCAGGTTTTACAGTTTTTAATGGGATTCTGAGGCCCAAGTCCTACTTGTATCTCAAGAAACAATATCACATTCTTGAAATTAAGATCAGCCAAATATTTCATGTACCTAAGAGGCACTGTTCCAGCAGTGGTATATTTATGGCACGCGGCAAGAACAACATTTTTCTTTGTAAAATAAACCCATCAATTTTGCCTGCTAATATCAAATGAATTATTAAAACCCTGTGAATTTCAAGTCCCACCTCCAAGTCCTTCCCTCTGAGCCTGCACACTGAGTGCAGGCCGGTCTGCTACCATGAGGAGTAAACCCTTTATGCTTTATAATGGGAATTCAAAATGGGATTTCAAGAAAGAGGGGGGAAAAAGGTCAGAAATGGTGAAAAATTACCCTTTCCCTGCAGAAATTAATCTCGGTCATCTCCAGAGATTTTCCACGTGCTCCAAAGCAATAGACAAAGTCATACTTCTTTCCTCTTCCTGGTATTAATGGGAATTTAAATCTTTAAAGTTTTACCCTTCCAGTAGCTGTTTTTTAAACTCGATGTATCCAGGTGTGGGTTAAACAACATCTGCTCCACTTGCCAGAGGGAAAAAATCCCCTCGACTCCTGACTTTAAAAAAATTAATATAGAAGAAAGAGATGAAATATCGCATTTACTGTACTTAATATTCTTTAAAGGACACTTGGGTTTTAAAATATATGTTCCAGTTCTCTACTGATAGAAATTTATATATATTGTATGCCAGAAATACACATAACATTATATTATGTCAGTTTAAGTATAAAGGAGGTTTATACCATATACTAGGTGAAAATAAGCATTATTTAGATGATAAAATTGACTGGTTTTCTTATTGTTGTATTTTTTAAAATATGTTTTATAAAACATTTTATCCTTTATATTATAATTTACTTTCATTTTCCATTTTAAAGAATTCTCTTTCCTTGTGATGGAGAACATGATAATGTGAAGAATAGATCATCCTGCTTCTCACAGACCTTTTTTTAAACACATAGACATTTGAAGAATGTACTTTGCTCTTTCTCAATAAATCTGTACTTGCTATCTTGACACAACATTCACTTTTACTTAAGAGTTAACAGAGTGCTGCTGCATACAGAGAGATGGTTAATCTCACTGCAGCTATATCAAGAAAGAAAATGGTACTCTTTTGCTAAAGCAGCAGATTGTTTCTTTACCTGTTTGGATTCTAGCAAGGTGTGTCAAATCAACATCAACAGTTGTTTTGACTAAGTCTCATTAGGAGCACATTAGGAGCTCTCTTTTTGTATTTGATGATCTGGACTTGATGATCTCAGAGGTCCTTTACAACCTGTCTGATTCTGTGATTCTGTGATTGCCACCAACTTCACTTGCCTGAAATTAATGCTGACTTCCGTTTTCCTGCCCTTCACTCAGTCCCTACAGACTCATTTATATATCGATGCACATTTATGGACATTTGCATATATATTTATACATACATTTATGTATGTATAAATACATTATACATATACATACATTTATGTATAAATATGTGTATTTATGTATATAAATAGGGCACATGTTCCTTTACCTATTCCTTAGCTTCAGAACGCCCTCACCGGACACATCCCGCACATAAATGAGTTTTCTGGGTTTGGAGATCATGTAGCAGCAAGCTAAGGAGGGAGGGAAACAAGACACATCTGAATCCAAATATAATTAAGGAAATTTCAGAATGTCTATACGTCACATCTACCAAGGAGCAGAGGTGTGATTAGGTTTAATCAAGAGCTTGCCTTGTTAGACCTATCTTTTTTTAAATGCTCTAATTAGCTGCAAGGGAGGGTGCAGGCTTTGATAAGGGTCTGAGTGATTTATATGCCCTTTCCATACACATCCTTTGTATTTTAATTTAATTCAGTTTCAGAGAGACACCTGGACATCACTCTCTGCTGTGCCCTCTGGCAGCCCCATTCCCAGGGCGAGCACACAGCAGACATTAAGCACAGAGGAGATCTGAAGCATTCCTGATCAGCCAGGAAAGATATGAGAGAAAGGCTGTTCAACGAAAACATGCTGGGCATATAAAACTTCGCTACATAATAGGATTATTGTGTGGAAACACCCCACTCCTATCTCTGAGGCTCACGGTAGCTGCAAAAAAACGGCAATAGCAAGTACTGTGATGGAGTTACAGCCAGAGTGAAAGAATAACGAATAAGCGTGGTGTTAAACTTAAATCTGGCTCCCAGCTGGAGTTTTGCTGTAGTCTGCCAAGCACAATGGGGAAGAAGGCACCAAGGACACTAGTCTGGAGATCAGAGCGGAGGTGTCTGTAAAGAACAAAGGATATCCAAATAGTATTGTTGGCTGCAGACACTGTACTGATAAGTCAGGCAGCATTTGGAGAGAGGAAACTCACAGGAGTAGAAGGGAAAGAAAATGAAGGTGGCAGAGGAATAGAACAAAATGGTACAAAAAAAAGATAATGAGAAAAAGACAGAGTGGTAGTGTCCTTCAGCATTTAGTGATGAGAAATCATTGACTGAGATTGTAACTATTGATCAACAGGTAAAAAGAATTACAGAAAAGAGGAGAGACAATGCTGCTGAGAGGGGCCAGATATCCCAAGACAGGGGATTAAGGAGACTAAGACAGTTTTGCAGACCTTTGGGACAAATGTCACTGTAATGAAACACTACACTCTCTGCATCACGACCCACAGCTGTGTCTGACCAAGTAGGCAGGGATCACTTTATGAACTGTGTCAGAGAGTTGGTGGGAAAAGCAGGAGGAGAGGGGTAAACTTCTTCATTCATAATATTTTTTAGAGAGAGGCATAAGGGGATGTTGCCTCTTGAACCATCTCATCTTGACCTGGACTGACTTGCCTAGGGAAAAGGAGGACATGAATTTAAAAAGCCTGCAGGAATAGTAGTCAGCGAAGATGAAACTAAGGACAGGGATGCTAAGCCCCACATAACACAACAAGAAGTAAAAAACATAGTTCCTATAGAATAGCTGGCACTGAGAAAGGAGACTGTAGCCTTAAAACCATAGATTTTCCCCTAGACTAGTTTTCCCAAACAACTATGTTATTTAGATCAACTTCCACTGGGAAAATCCCCAAGTTTTTTCACAAGCCTTTCACAACTGCTTGTCATTCTCTGTCCTTGCCCCTCTTCTAGGCTTCTAATGCTTAAACGTATTTAGTTTATTAGCAAAATTAGTTTCAATGGCTTCAAAGTAATGAGCAAAGATACATTCTCTTTCTTTATTTAGCTCGTTACTAATAAATTACTGCTGCAGACACCAGCTACTAAAGGACACACAGATCATGTGCATGTCATGTCCTTTCATGCATCTTGCCTGGTTCATGCTCTATTCCCGCTCAAGAATACTTTTTCCCATGTGGATAGGATTCTATCAGAAGAAAGGAACCATTTGGGAAAAACTAGGCTTTTTTGGGGAGTGGTAAGCAAAGTTACATCTTTGTGCAGAATATTGTCAACACAGATATTTCCTCAGAAGGATTTTTCTACGGTAAGTTCCCAGGCTTTCAAAGACACCAGCCTAAGGAGCAGCCAGTCACATGCATCTGAAGTGATTGCCACAAACATCACACCTCAGCATGTCCTCAGCCTTATTTAGATGGAGCTGGTACATACTAAATAAGGAGCCAAGTCAGTGGGATGTTGGCTCTCTTAGAGGTTTTTCCCAACCCTTTCCCTATAATAAAGCACTCCAAGGACTGACTTGCTCTGATGCAGAATGATACAGGTTTTCAGAAGTTCAATCAAACTGAAATTCTCCATGGTCTTGACCTATAATAAAAGCTCCCCAGCAAGGTAGTGGGTAAGTATATTTTCCTAACCACTCTGGGTAGTGCTCTTTACTCCTGATTCATAAATTATTGGTGCCTCTCTGTTTTTCCTGATGCCTCCTTCAGTGGAGTACTCAGATCTGTGGTGTCAAGTAACTCACAGCTGGCTGTCCCTGACTTATACAGGCATAAGAACTTGCTCTTCAAAAGCACCATGCAAACCAAAGACACTGAGGAGAGGTTTGTTTCTGTTTTAGCTTTCCCAAAAATATCAGTGAGTTCTTTCCTTTATAGTCTCTGTCATAACCAGAAAAAAGAGAAGCATTCGAGTTGAAATTGAAAGCATGCAGTCTGCCTGGTTTTCAATTTCTCTTCTTTCTGGAAACCACTAGATATGTATAGTTCCGTAACAACTACATTGTGAAAAGTTGTGTTCAACAAAAATATTGTAGCTGCCTCTTAAAATTTAAAAAAATATATAAAAATTTCAGTCTGCTGTCAACTGGATCCACTTCATATGAGATAGCCTCCTTTTCTTTTTAGTTGTTGACTCCAGGTTTGGCTATCATAGATGCCCTGTTTTCATGTTCTGTGAAGTCCTCTTCACACATATTAATCTCAGGAGAAGGATGTTCAGAACAGAAGTGCAGTAAGAAAGTAAAAAAGCTAGAAGCTTTCAGCATCATTTGATGGAAATGAAACTATTGGGAACATTCACCTGTTCAGTAAAATTATCTCTACAGCATCTGTGCTTTCTAGTCACATAAAAAAACTGATCTTAATGTAAGACAGACCAATAAGCCACAAAACCATGCTGTTTTGTATCTAGACCTAGAACTGCCCTATGCCATTGTCAAGCAGGCAGAACAGATGAAGTCACCACAGAAGACAAGGTCAGAAACTAGAATATAATTAGACTAGTCTCTGCCATTTCACAAATAGGTTGACCTGCCTTTTAGAATCTCTGTTTACAAGAGAATACTGATAACCAACAGAATCTTGTCTTTTGAGATCAAATAGTCTACTTAGCATTGTTTGGTGCATGCTGCAACATTAATAAATCACTATATTACGTGATATGTCAGACAGCTTGCTACTGAGACAAACTCATGTTGTTTGTTTGTTCTGTCACTGGTCTGCTTCTCGTTGTAACCTTGTGGACCTCTGGCTGAATAAAGCCTACATATGTGAGGGACTCTGTTGATGAACAAAGGCACCATCACTGTCTGGAGAATGATGTCTTCCCTTTCCTGTTTGAAACATTCAGCTGGAAACTGCTCTGTCACCCTCCCTGTGAAGATAAGATCTTCTACAAGAGTGTTGGGGAAAATGCTGTAATTTTATCTGCTTGCATCCCAGCACTTTCATCAGCACATCTTATTCTGAAACAGGTCAGTCTCACAATTCCAGGGAGTTACAAGATTCAATCTCCAGTCTTTCAATATCTGACATTACAGCCAGCTTATTACATCAGGATACAGCTCTTATTCAGAACAAAATTAAACTAAAAAAAAAATATTGGCTGTGTTCCTGAACAGTTACAGGTATAAAAATATCAAGAACTATAGCTAAGATATCATCTGCTAGCCAGTTTCATGGGCTTGGGTAATTTATTCAGGATTTTTAATCTTGGGAGATGTCAATCTTATAGATATGCTAGTAAAAATCACAATGGATACTTCAAAAAATACTAGGGACGTATTTGTTTCTTTTAGTCATGCCAAACACTTGCAAGTTTAATTAAAGATATCGCTCTAAATTTGCTACTAATCCCATATAAACACATAATCATTTATTTTCTTCCAATCAGTAGAAACCATGTAACAAATCTTTCTACATTTATTCCAAAATTTCTTTCTAGACTAAGCCAATAAACTATCACAATCTCTGCTCTTTGGAGCATTTTATTCTTGGTTCTTGGGTACTTCTCTAGAGGAGTCATGTTTGCTAGTTTTTAGCTTTCCTTTTGCCATTCCTATTTGCAGCTGTTGTGGATTTATTCTCCAGTGTATTCCAAAAGGACCCAGGCCCCATCACCAGCACATCAGATACATTTGGTCTGCAAATACCTGAGACAGACAGCACCAGCCAAATGGCCCAGCAGGGCAGATGATATAATTCTTAAGGGAGCAATATCATAACCACATAAAGCAGGAAAGCATCAATCAACTGATTTGACTGACTGGAATGTTGGGTTTGGCTATTTGCCTTGAAGAAAGTTGCCTGGAATCTTTCTCTGAAAAGTAGCTGAACTCGACTTTTGTCTCCCTGAATACAGGACTAGATCACTGTAATCCAAACTTGTATTATCAGTGGGATATGTAACACTGATTTTCAGACATGTAGTTCACTCTGCAAATATGCAAATGATCAAAAGTCATGAGTGCAGGCTATGGCTTGCACTGTTTTACCTCAGTGTTTTGTTAGATTGTGTTTCTACTGTTTTACACGTACTACGAGTACTAAGTGAGAGACAAACAAAGTCACCATTTTGAAGAAGTTTCTTCTAGCCAGAAAATAGAAGGGGTTTTAATCACATTGTACCCAGCGACTACCACACTATACTGTGATATCACTAGTCCATCCATCAAAAGCCAGATTCAGTTAAAGATTTCAGCTTCAAACTACCCATTGCCAAAGTTGATTAGGAACTTGGGAGTTTCCACATCTTATCGAAGGTACAGGATGAACAAAAAAAGTTTCTGTGCAAAACTAAAATTGAGCATTTCAGAATTCCATCCTCTTAGTGATACAGCCTCCCAGTTTGAAGGGATTATAATAAAAAAATAGAGATACTTGAAATGTTTGCAAATGCTCTTCTACCTATGCATATTTGTTCTGGAACTGTAGTTGTGAATTTTTTCATACCATTGTTGTAAAATTTTCTAAGCACAAAATCCCAGGGAATACAAAGGTTCTTTTCTGTATATAGGTGTGCAAGCCCTACTCACCAGGATGGCCAATTGTATTTTCAGTTCCTTATGCTGCCTTGGTAATTTTTTGTCTAGTGCCTCTTCTTCTGTACTTGGATCATAAGGCTCTTTTGAGCAAGGACTATTTAATGGCTGTCTTTAAAGCATCAAGCAAAATGACATCTTGGTCCTTTACTTCATTTCTGGTGCAAATAACAATCTGGATTTTAGATTTTGGATGAAAGACGGTTTCAATCTTTTTAAAGAGCTATATTTAAATATTGTTATTTATGTAAGCCCAGAAGCATAACCAAACAGGAAAAAAAAAAAAAAAAAAAAAAAGAAAAAAAAAAAAAAAAAAAAAAAAAAAAAAAAAAAAAAAAAAAAAAAAAAAGGAAAAAAAAAGAAAAAAAAAAAAGAGGTTGACAATGCTTTCTGCAGAAGTCTAGAAAGATTAAAGGAGCTGCCTCATATTGCCGTTAATTATGTATCTGTCTACCAGGAGGTGCTTTGTCATAACAGAAATCAAAGTGGACTCAGGACAAATGACCAAACCATGATGTTCTTTTAAGCTGGAGTCATGAAATCTGTTAAAGGCAACTGGAAATGGCCGTATTATCTAAAGTTAGCAACAAAACTGAACAAAGAATTTCAAAAGAATCAAAACAACATTAAGGTGGGTAGATTTTTTAAACAGAAGAATGATAATATTTTTGAGCCATCTGTCAAATCAAATTCAAAGACTTCTAAACCCATGTTGCAGGGCGTGGAAATACCATCGGATGCTTTATATTGGCTTGGTGTAAGGCTAACTGGGTTAGTTCATGGTCTCCAAGAGTCACTGGCTCTGTTATCTTGCAAATCTAAAATAGAGAAACTGTAAAATTTTAAAGTAAGGGTAAAGCAGTGAGAAAAGCAATATATTTTCCATTTCTGAATACCAGCATGATCTTTGATTTTACTTTGGACAGTAAAGTGACTCTAAGTCCCCAAAGCACTCCAGTAAGTTATTTCTGTCAATCCACAAAACATAATCACAAAGTTTTCCATTGCACATATTCTGTGTTCTTCTGAACCTTGAAACTATTTACATCATTCTAAGATGGAAATAAATTTCTCAACACCTAAGCATCAAACTGCAGTCAAACTCTTGCTGGTAGGAAAAGAAACAAACAAAAAATAAAACTAACCAAACAAAAAACCCCACACCTACACCTCAAAAGATGGCAGATCTTTCTAGAGTTGATGATGACTCCCTTTTTCCCTGGTGCACTCTGCTCCAGTCAAAGGCAAATTGGCAGCCACTGGCATAGAAATTTGTTGAAGGTAAGACACTGCCAGCTGGTCCACTAGGAGGGGTGAGTGGCTAGAGAAGGTGACCTTTTCCTGCAGCAGGAGAAGCAGAAAGCCCTGGTTCCCTAGCCCCTCCTCTGACTGGTGCCATCCTCTCCCTCTCCAGGAGACCAAGGTGCACAGTCAGGTAAGCAGTGTGAGATGCCTGAAAGGGGGCTGGAGAGGCAGCACATGAGGTAGAGGATATATTCTGCTGCCTGACAGGTCTCAGGGGAAGTGGAAGCCCCATATCCCAGGGGGAAACAGGAGGAGGAGGAAAGAAACCTCAGACTCCGGTCCCCAACTCTGCTCTCCAAATTCCCATTCTTTCTCCAAGCCTCCCAAACCCCCCAAGGCTCTCTCCAGCCTAAGTCATCCATACACTTGTTTTATGTACTCAGAGTTATCTAAATCTGTCATATTCCCTCTTTTCTCTTCCCTTTACCCACCTGGAGCCCTCTTTGCAGATATCGAGCTTTCCATGCAGAGCTGAATGTCTTTAGCCAACTCAGGCTGTAACTACAATTCAGATGAGGGCTGTGCAGTCATTTTGTCATTTCCCCATCATGTGGTGGAGAACACCTCTGCTGAAGGAGTTTTCAGAGCATCCCTCTGTTCACAGTTCACTCTACTCTGATCCCTTGGCCAGTCATTTTAATGAAACCTGGCAGAGAAGAATCCCACTGCTTCTATTAAATACATTGCCTTTAAACCCTTCCATGGCCCCAAGGCTGTTAGATCAAGACTTGATCCTTATCATTGCTCCTGATCCCTGTAATGACAATGCTCACACTGGCTTTGTCTGAGCTGCACACATGCCACTCCAGCTAGGAGTCACAAAGTGCCTGGAGGAGGTATCCACACCTTGGAGCTCTGGAGCAAGTGCCCCATGACCACTGTCAGCTCAATTCTGACCTTATACACGCCAGGAGAATGGAGATCGGAGACTTTATGGCTTGAAAAAACATTTTTTAGACCTTGACCACCACAGGCAGACACTTGCCTACCCAAGGCCACAACATATTTGCTGGGCTGGATTAACTTTGGTGGGATTGAGTTGGGTTGGACTGGAGTGTGAGCAACAGACACAGTGCCCCACTATGCAGTGCCAGTAAAATCTATTATCTGCTTTTCGGCTTTTGATCTATCAGTCTAACTTTCTTTATCCTTTAATTACTTCCAATAAACCTCAGTGATACTTTTCTTTAGTGTCTTCATTATGTTTTTCTTCTAAGATAAGTGGATGTCATGGATTTATATCTGCTATCAGACAGGGCTATGCCCTGATTTATTAGTGAAGACAAAATTATGCAATAACAGGCACTTTAAATATGATATAAAAAGTTTCCTTTTTCACTGCTTAAAGATTGAAATTTTATTTTTTTTTTTGTAACAATGATTTTCACTGAGCCCAAATGAGGTGAATTAGTCACAGGAAACCTATGAAGAGCCTGGAGAACCTGGGACAGATCCTTTGTTAAAGTCCATTTACTCTGTTTTCATTTGTGAGAATAAGTGAGCATATTATATGGATTTCTAAAGACTTTAAATCAGCTAAATCCCTGATACTATCAAACATGATTCTTGGCTGTCCTACACAAGACCAGGATTTGGACTTGATGATCCTGATGGGTCCCTTCCAACTCAGCATATTCTACGATACTATGATTTGGAATTTACTCTGTGATTTAACTTCATCATTTTCTGCTAAGCATGACTCCTTCCTAATCCTCTGCTCTGCCTTCTGTGTCTGTTTCTATTCTCTCTCTTCTCCTTTTTCATCAGAGGCATAATGTTTTTTTCCACAGCATGACTCAAAATTTGAAGTCAAAATTTGTGTTTGTTTTTTGTTTCCCCGCTCCAAGCACTTCATTCTACAACTGGCTGTTTGTTCAAACACATAGCCTCATAGAATTATAGATCTTAAACTTTTCCTTGTCTTGTTATATATTTTTCACTCTCCAGTGCTCTACCAAGGAGATTCACATCTTTGTTTTCTCTTGCAAGCTGTATGGTATCTCATTCTCAAGCTCAACATTGCTGTCAGAAGTCCTCCTCTTTGCTTCCTGTGGCCCTCCACTACTACTGTGGCCAAGAGCAGAAGCACTACAAATGAGATCCAAGTCCACAGGGCTGGGAGTAGTTTCTGAAAGTTCCGAACATCAGTCTCATAATAAAAGTAAGATATATGTTGTCATAAAAAAAAATAAGTAAATACCTCAAGCTAAAATTTGATGTTTAGTTCCATCCCTGAAAAGCAATATTTCTTCCTAGTAGAACCAGAAGGCTGTTGAAAACCCTTTCTGTTACCTGCTAGTGAACTCAAAGAGCAACAGCGTAAATTTAAAAGCCTTTCAGTTCTCAAATGAACCCAAGGAAAATTTAGCAAGTGGCCTCTTTCATCACAGCGTTGTTATTCAGACCCATGTTTCTCCTGTGGGAGTGTAGCAAACTGAAACTGAGCTCATGCTTGTCATTGAATGATTTCATTGGTCTTTTTGATAGAAAGCTTTTCCTTTGGGAATATCAAAAGCATGCTGTGCTGTGGCTTAAGAAGATGCAGTCTCCTCCATTGTTTAAAGTTTTCTAAATGTATGCCTAAAATAAGGACGAAATTCCTATCAAAATTTTCACAGCCCCATAATGCTTCAGTGGCTCCATCTGGGAGTAAGGATACAAGCAGAAGATTTTGCTCTTACTTTGTAGTTTCTGGATCAGAATACAGAAATATATTAAGTTTGTCCAAGAAACAGTGGGTGTTAAGTTTTATCAGTTTTCACAGATAATTTTAGACTTGAAATAGTAACCAAGAAAGAAAAGCTTGAACATTTGGGTTGATTCAACAGAGAATAAATTAAATTCATTGTCTATAAAAAATGTCTGTGATGCAGGGAAATATTTAATCCTTTGAAAAAGAAATTAACAGAGAAATAAAAATCAGAATGAAATCCAAGAAAAACTTAAGAGCTGTGACTATTTGTAAGCACACAAAGATGCACATTGGAATATTGAGCCCGTAAGATGTTTTTTGTCTTTAAGGGAAAGTAAGTTATCAAATGTTATGTGTGTATGTGTATATATTTATATATATATAATATATACATATGGGTCTATGAATACGCAAGTTGCTTTAAACAGGATTTTCAAAGAGCTATTATATATGGATTTTTTACTAAGATGGAAGAAAACACTTAAACTCTTCTTGTAAATTTAGAGCTTGCTTTTTCATCCTAGAAGAGGTCCCCTAAAACATTAAGAGCAAAAGCTAATGTCTCCATGAGACTCTTAAAAACAGCATAGTAATACGAGCATCTGGAGAAAAAAAAAAAAAACAACTGTTCAAACAAAGTAAACAGCCCAGATATTTCAGGAGCTACCAGAAATGAGAAAAAAACACCCACAGTTTGGGACGGATTTCTTTTTCAGGACTGGATTTTTAAGCTCATGCTGCTCTAATGGCACAAAGAACATTTGGACCCAAAAGCTACACCTGGATTGCTGAATGCAGCTTGCCTGAAGTTGCTCCCTTACACTGAGACCAAGTGGCATGGAACAGCCTGTATCCATACTATTAAACTCTCTTACCCTATAAAATAGGGTAGCTGCAGCTACACCACACCTGGGAATGGTCCCTGGCCTAAGCTAGCTTCTGGACTGTGCCTGAAAATCATCTGGGAGAGCACTACTTGGCCAAAAGCAAGCCAAGGGGCATTTCAATAATTTAACAATATAAATAATCAAGTCCAGTGATGTGCCCTGGAACTGCTTAATTTATTAGAGCAGACACAGCTGACACAGCCAGCAGCTGATCCCTTAATAGCACAGAGAAAGAACAGATGGCCTTGGCCTGCTCTCCTCTCCAAGCAGGGGTGCCGGTAGCGTGCCACAGCATATGCAGGGCCGCACCAGGGGCCAGAGGAAACCCGCTCCATGCAGAGCGAGCCAGGGCTCGTGCTGGTAGCAAAGCTGCTGCTTTCCAGCACTGCTGCCTCCCTCCCCTGTGGGGCTGTGCAGGAAAACAAGCTACCTTTTGCTTGGTCCCAAGTTCATGGAGGGCTGGAAGATGCTTTAGTAGCCTGCTGGGGCACTGGAGGAGAGTTGGCAGTGGTCCTCTTCATGCAGTGGCCAGAGTCTGTGCCCAGGGGTCAGAGGCAAAGCTATAGACAGGGCATTCCCATGCCCTGCTGTGCCACTGGGGCTTGCTTACTCCAGCATAAACAAAAGCTTTGATATCTGACTTTTGATTTATAGAAAGGTATGAATCCTTCACTGCTGAGAAGCACAGTTTAGCCCAGTGCTGCTTGCCAGGGATCCGTGTGCAGCCAGGAGAGAACAGCACCCCAGGCAGTGGGATCCAAGGGATTTTGTACACCTGGGGTGCACTTTTCCAGGTGGCAAAGGCTTGCCAAGGAGCAGGGAGAGAGTTGCTGGGACCTTTCTGTACTGTAGCAGAAACTAGAAGCAGGCTTACAAGAGGGACTGCAGTGTATACTGCAATTTACATTTCCTAGAGTGGCTTGTTTTGCTCCTGAGTAGTAGTGTAAGTATCTGTGGTGTGTATTTTTCAAATATTATCTACTATTTAGTAGAATAGTTTCGTTACTGGACTACTCATCATTAATTTTTAATGAATGTTTGGAAAGACGGTAATTACTTTTTGTAGGTCACTGGATAAAACCTGACTTTTTCTTCAAGAGTCTCCTTTTAAGAATTGTAATGAACTAAACCACAATCATATAATTGACATAAAAATTAAAAAAAAAAATGCAAGGCAGTTGTGCATAGACTAGCTCACAATGTGAGATTCGAGATGCAACTATTTTGTGTCTGTCCCTAAGTTTCTGTCTGGAAGGAAAAGAGGCAGCCCTGAGGAATTCAACAACTATTCCTCATTTGCCTCACAGCACTTGTGCTGTTAAGCCTCCCTGGATGAGGCACATGTCATGGACCTCAACTCTTTGTCAACTATCTGGTTAAGATTGGCATTCCAAACTCCTGGTCATCACTGAGGGCTGACCCTCATCACTGTGGTCCAGCCTCACGTCTATCACAGCCTGGAGAGTTCCACTCAATCTTCCCGCTAGAAAAGTCTGCCCTCCAGCAGTCCCCATTGGCTGAGACAGGAAGCACGAATCCCACCCTAAGTATGGACATGTCCTCAGAGACAGTCTTTATCTCGCCCTAATGAATGGTGGAAGAAGAAAGACTTTTGTTTGGACTTTTTCCTCATTCTCATTCATTTGCATTCACATGTTTTGGCTGTTTAGGTTATAGCTTACCCTTCAGAGATTGCCATACATCTACAGAAGGATTAAAAGGTTTCAGCGAAGAGGGATTGATTTAAACCTGACACCATTTCATGGGGTATGAGGCATGAGGATCCACCTGAAGCTAGCATATGGAAAGTGTTTCTGAAAGCAGTAACACAGGCATGACCTTAGATAATCTGTCTGCAAAACATGAGGCTGGTCTCATCAGGCCGCTGACATCTGTGGACAAGTTGGCTTGCCTCAGCTGAAATAACTAGAAAATTAAACAATGCCAATGATACTTAGTGAATGAGCAACTCTAAGTTGTTGAATCTAGGCTGCCTTCAAGCCTGGGGGAGCTACAAAAGCATTGTGAACACAGCTGTCTGTGTCCTGAGCACTGTGTGGGGAGCCTCCACAGCAAGAAGCAGTGGGGTTGTTTCACGTCCCCCAGATGCCCCAGCCACTGGAATGGATTATCACTGAGGTAAGCCAATTGGAAAGAAGCAGAAGCCCAAGCATCCAAGTGCTCAAGCCATTCTCTGGAGTTCCAGGATAATTTCCTGGGACAGCTCCTAGGGATTTGCTAGGCGGGACACCTGCACTGACTCGAGGCAAGAGCACTGCTCTCACCTAAGCAGCTGGTTTTTCAGTTTGGCACTGTGCTCCTGAAAGTGCACCTGGAAACCTCTGTCAGTTACATGGGACCACACTACCTTTTTAACCAAGCTCATTGATCACCACAGCAGAAACATGTTAATGCAATTGCTAAAAATCTCATACAACTAAGCCTCCTGTTTACACGACCTCCAGCAGTAAGGATGACAGGGGATAAGAAAATAAAAAAAATTTTTATATGAGATATCCATGAGAATTTATTGCAAAAATTTCAATCTGGGTGCATAATGCCACCGAAAAATCAAAAATAATTTTTTTTTCACACAGTTAATTTTATAATATTTACAGTATAAAAAGGGTAGAGAATTATTCAGATTCGTCCAAACCCTCTCAGTGACACCAGAGCACAATTTTCCTTAAAAAATGCTGTATTCCCAGGAACTTAAATAAATATGGGCTCATAAACATGTTATTACATTTGCGGAAAAAGGAACAGAAGAGGCAGTCTAATGTGAGCAAACTACCAACACAGAGCAAGTGTCTTATAAACTGTGAAACGGGAAAAGCTAAACTCTATGAATTTCCTCTCTGCTAACCCAGTTTGCTTTTAGCCATGGCAGAAAATAGAATTATGAAAGAATAACAATTTCTTTTGAGACTGGTAACATAAACAGCCTCTTGCTCCAAATGAACCTGAAAAGTGCAGCCACTGTTTTTTCATTTTTTCCTCCATACTGATGGAAATCACTCTGTTCCTACTCAGAATTAAAAATCCCAGTAGTGCTACTAACTGAAAGTCCAAAGCAGGCCATATAAAGGTCTGAGAAACATCCAAAAAGCCTGGAGCAGAGTTTAAAAGAGAAGCATTCTTCTTTATCCTTGACTACCATCTTCTTGTTGCTGAGGAAAGAGGTAAGTCTTCTAACTATGATATGTCTGTACATTAACGAGTTAGAAAAAAAGCTAAATTCAAAACTCAATCACTGAAATAGAAATTCAGGACCTAATTTACTGTAATATTAGGCCCCTGGCTCCTATTCTCTTCAGTTCATAAATGCAGATTGGCTAGAGGGACTGCAAAACACAAAGCAATAACATAAAATAAACTATTAAAGCAAAGGACACCGTGTTCCTTTGATTCTCACACACACCCACACACATACGCCCACACACACTCAAAAGCTCCTCAGGAGTAAGAATTCTGAAATGTGAGAAGTCCAATATACAACAAGGCTGTAAAATAGACTTATTACTTCTTCATGTACATGCTCTCTGTCATTAAGCAGCTTTTTCTTGAAAAAAAGGCCATGACATCTACATGCCTTTTTTTTTTGCTGCTGGAGAGGTAATTGCTTTTTCAATAGAAGTCATTTCAAGCCTCTTGCTATACACTGAGTGGCACACTGGACAAATAATTTTGTGTTCCTGCAACAGCAAATTAGAAAGGCAGCAGAGCAGTAGAGTAACCACAAAACAGTCCTTCTCTTAGCTTCTAATTATTGCATAGAAAGCACAAAAAACAGTACAATGTCCATCTATTGATTCCACAGTGGAATGTATCTTACCCCAAACTCCTCTGCAACAGTTCATGTCCACATTGCTTTTAAAAGAATTGCAAATATCTAGAAAGCTAAATGAGAAAGTTGCTAAGGTTTGATTTTACGGTGAAGCCTTTAAAAAATTAGACTGTCTTCCCATTTGGAAATATTTTCTTGATTATGTCAGAGACTTGGTTTACCCATTTAAGGTTTTCTGCCTTAACCATCCCTCCATTTAGGCATGCAAATCCAGTTGTGAGTCCCATTCACCAAACCTCAAGTTGGTAAAGTTATTCCTGGATAGCACCTGCCGTCCCACAGCACATTCCAGTGATAATATGCCCATGTAAATGAAGAATTGTCTGCACTAGCAAAACATGGCTTTTACCAGTATCATTATTCTTTCAATTTTTAATTTATTTTTAAATAAAAATTTACCCATCCTGTAAAAAGCCACCATGACTGTATTCTCACTTTCCTCTTTAAAGTGCCTAATATTTTTGGACAACTCTCCTGCCAGCCCGCCTTTGCAAGCTTGCGTCTATGTTATCTTCAGAGAGAGAGGGGAGATCTTCCCAGTAACACTATTTGCATAAGAATAAAGACATGATTTTGTACATGGGAAGCAAAGCAAAGCTTTTGGGACCTGTATACAGTTCTGAATAGGAAGGAGAGGATTGCAGTGCTCTTACTGAAAGGCAGGGGAAACAGGGGTTAGAAAAGTCTGGAGCTGTCACTTCCATACTGGATTTTACAGTGCAGAACCAGATTCAGTTCTGAGCTCAGATTGCAACACTCCCCACGTTTCATAGAAGATGCTTTACGGCGCTGAGAGAAAGATTGCTGAGAAGGCCGGCTGTGCTGCTTTTGACTGAGGTAATTTTCTTTACAGTGGCTGGGATGGGGCCCTGTTTTGGATTTTTGTTGAGGACAGTGTTAATAACACAGAGATGCTGTTGCTGAGCAGTGCTTACACAGAGCCAAAGCCGTGTTTGCTTTTCATACTGCCATGATGACAAGGAAGTTGGCGGTGCATGGGAAGTTGGGAGGAGACACAGACAGGACAGGTGACCCAAACTGACCAAAGGGATATTCCAGACCGTGCTTAGTGTATAAAGTAGGGGGAGGAAGGAAGAAGGGAGGCTGTTTGGAGTGATGTCATTCATCTTCCCAAGTTATTGTTACGCATGATGGGGCCCTGCTCTCCTGGAGATGGCTGAACACCCGCTCAACCATGGGAAGCAGGGAATTAATTCCTTCCTTTGCTTTGCTTGTGTGCATGACTTTTGCTTTCCCTATTAAACTGTCTCTATCTCAACACACGAGTTTTCCAGCTTTTACCGGTCCAATTCTCTCCCTGATCCCACTGGTGGGGGAGTGAGTGAGTGGCTGCAGGGGGCTCGATTGCTGGCTGGGGCTAAACCACAACACCAGCTAACACCAGTTTTATTCGAAACATATGACTTTTCCCAAGGATTCTCCAATGTCTGGCTAAAACTGACTCAACCTGCTGAAGAAGGGAAAAAGAGTTAAAGTAGGTTTATTATTGTGTACTCCAGTTTACTTCCCTTCCTTGTCCATGTCCTCTTTCCCAAAAGTGTCAAGTACATGAGGATGGGTCCTTTTGAAGAAGGCAGTTTATTTTCACAATATGCAATGACAATCATAAGCATGTAAAATAGAAAGCAAAAGGTTAATACTGAAAGCATGCAAATAAACCATTTCCAAATGCACGATTTTACATCACAGGCAAAGAAAAGTTTCTACAGAACAAATCAAAGCAATGAAAATGGAAAAAGGAACATGCTGGAACCCATACTTCAGTACTTAAATAAAATACCTATAAAATTTAAAGCAAGCTTTGCAAGCAATTCACTTACTGGTTGTTCAAATTCCATGACTTTTCATAAATAAATTGACAAATATGTAAGGTAAACATCCAGATGCAGCATGTCAGTTTTCCCATCTCCAAATCCAAGTCCAAAACCAATTACTTCCCTTCTGTGCTTGGACTCAAAATTAGAAATAAGTAGAACTGGTTCATTTTGTGCTCAAGGGATTGACTTTCAATTGGCTTGTTGAGTTAGGGAGCAGCAATAAGCTTCCTGTTTGTAGAATATAATCTTAAATTTGGCACTTGCTCTCCCTGCAGTCCTCTGGCACAATGACATCTATTCAGACTCCCTACTTTAGTTGCTGAACACGAGTTCTGAACATCTCAAAACTGGATTCCTGGCCACAGCAGGCATCATTAATAAGATAACTCAGAGTACCCAGCTTAGGGCTACTTAGCCCGTGGAAAGAGCCAGGCCTGAAAGAAGGCTCCTGAAGAATGATTCAAAGCACTAAAGAAGATGCCAACTTCCCCCTGCAGCCTGGAAGACCCTTAACAATAAAGAAATAATCCTGAAAGTTTCCTTGGGAGTACTAGTGTTTAGCTGAATAGACAACTGTGTGAAGAAGAGGAGGGGGTGCACTCCCAGCAGGTACTTCTCTAAAGTTTTGCATTAAATGTTTGTGCCTGCACGCATTCAAAATGACAAGCCCTGTGCTGTGGGCACCACATCACCAATGTGTGTTCACTGTTTGATCAAACCTAGGGAGCAGAGCCCCGGCTCAAGATGAGCAGCCCCAAACACAGAGTCAGTGGGGAACTGAGCCCATTGCCCTCTTTCCAGAGATGTGCCATTCGTTGCCTCCCTAGAGGTCATCTAGCAGATCCCATCTTCACGCACTCACATACCACAGCTGCACAGTGGATACATTTTCCTGAGCCATTCATTAGGTAAGTGAAGTAGACTATCTTACAGCCACCAGCTGCAAGTTAGTAGCTGATGCACTGCTGGCAACAGAGTGATACTTTATTTGATACCTCCCATAACATATATGTGTCTACCTCCATATATATACACCATAAAATATGAATATACACATTCTATATATTTATATAATTTATAATATGTAGATTAAACATTATGTCATACATGTTACAAACAGTTGCATTCATTATAAATATTTATATATTCTACATAAGTAATATGTATAAACTGAGATCTTACTCATTCAGAAAAAATTATAATTCAAAGTTTCTTTCAGACTTTCTGTGCTGCATTTGTTAGAGCATCTGCCACTGCCAGAAAACCTTGATCCTGTCCCCCAGAATGGGATCAACAAATACAATGATGGGGTTTGACAAAATATAATGCTGCAGTGAAAATCTCATCAAGAGCTGGAATGATATAAAGCAATCAGTTAAACTGAACCTCTACTTCCTCTGCTTCAATTTTTAAGCATGAATGAAAGTAACATAAATGTAGAACAACCATAACTCTTGCAGCATCTGCAATCTTGTCTTTCTAGTATTTGATTGAATTTGTTTCATTTTGTGATTTAGTTTTCCCAGTACTGCTTTCTGATTCAGTGCAACATACTGGTGTTGTACATTAAAAAAAGTGTAAAATGTACAAAAAAGTTTCATTCACAGTTACAGCAAGTCACACTAAAGCTAAGCTGCTCTGCCAAATAATAGCCTGTAAATATCAAGGTGAATTGTACTCTGTTAGTATAGGCAAATATAGAACAATTTAGCTGGAATCAGTGGATATTTCAAGTTTATATCATCACAAGTACAGAACATGGATTAACACCTAATACTAGTAAGTAAGCTTTGGCAATATTCTGCCCATTTGATGAAGTCACAAACATTTTTCAGATCATTGTCAGCATGACAAAAAGACAAGACTATGAGACTTACAGACCTTTCCTTGAAGAGTAAATTATGTGAAAAGTGACATTATATTCTCTGTCCTGTGTCAGTCCTCTTATATTCACTCACTGCATCTTTTCTAGAACTTACCTTCTTCATGTTTCTATCTTTCCCTAGGTATTGGGTTTGTGTGGCCACGTTTTTGTATCGGGGGGCTACAGGGGTGACTTCTGCCAGAAGCTTCCCCCATGTCATGCAGAGCCAATGCCAGCTGGCTCCAGGACAGACCTGCCACTGCCAAGGCCAAGCCAACCAGGAATGACAGTAACATCTCTGTGATAACATATTTAAGAAGGAGGAAAAAGTTGTCGAGCAGAAGAAAATAGCAGCGAGAGAAGAGCAGAGTGAGAACATGTGAACAACAATGTAGACACCAAGGTCACTGGAGAAGAGAAGGGAGGAGGTGCTCCAGGTGCCAGAGCTGAGGCCCTGCAGCCCGTGGTGCAGACCATGGTGAGGCAGCTGTGCTCCTGCAGCCCATGGAGGACCACTGGGGTGCACAGGAGACCCACACTGGAGCAGGGGGATGGCCAAAGGAGGCTGTGACCCCATGGAAGGCCTATGAGGGAGCAGGGTCCTGCCATGGACCTGCAGATCTGTGGGGAGAGGAGTCCACACTGGAGCAGCTTTTCCTGGTAGGACTTCCCCTGTGGGGACCCATGCTGGAGCAGCCTGTGCCTGAAAGACTGCATCCCCCAGAAAAATGACCTGTATTCCAGCAGTTTGTGAAGAACTGTTGCCTCTAGGATGGACTCACACTGGAGAGGTCCATCGAGGACTGTCTTCCATGGGAGGGACCCCATAGGTGCAGGGGAAGGACTCCTCTTCCTGAGCAGCAGCAGAAAAAACAACTGACTGTAAGCCCCTTTCCTCACCTCCCTGCACTGCTGGGTGGGAGGAGGTAGAACTTAGAAGGTGGGTGTGGGGGGTAAGATGTTTTTAAGATTTATTTTACTTCTCATACTCATTCTCCTGCTCTGATTCTGTTAGTAATAAATTTAATCAATATCCCCATTTCGAGTTTGTTTTGCCCCTGACAGTGACTGGTGAGTGATCTCTCCCAGTCCCTAACTCATGAACCCTTGGTTATACTTTCTCTCCTCCGTCCAGTTGCAGAGGGGAGTGAGAGAGAGGCTTTAGTGGGTATCTGGCATCCTGCAAGGGTCAACCTACTACACCATGAAATAGAACTTTCTTCCCTTGTGAAGCTGTTTTTTTTCAGAAAAATATCAGAACACCTGTGTCAGTATCAAAGTTGTTTTCTAGGATTTTATGGTCTTTGACCACGGGTTATGTTCTCTCTCAGGATGCTATTTGCTTGGCCCCAGCCTCATCAGCAAGCAGAAAAACCCCAAATGCCCCATTGTCATATATGTCTGGTTGCCGAGTACAGACATATCACAGATCTGGCCATAATCATTTGTGGACTCAGTGTCTTCTAGGTAGCATAAATAAAATTCCCTGTATCATGGACAATAACCAGAGATCACAAAGAAAAATTGACATTTTACAGAATTTGGCTGTGCACCTGCTTAGCAGCGTAAGTTGTTTTGCTCTCAAAAACTGGCAAGTTGTCTGCAGAGAGAAGGCTGTAACTTATAAAATCATGCTATTCAAATTACAAATGTGGTAAACAGAGAAAATTACATTTGAACATTAAGTCACAAATGTAAGATGATTGGCATTTGATGCTTTTTCCTGCATCATTTATATGGCATCACTGATGTCCAAAAAAGTATGCAATAGCTGAGCTGGGGTAAGGTGAAGAACTGGTCATTACAGAGTCAGTTGAAATGCATGGCTCATACTCCAAGATGTAAAATATTTTGAATTGTATTCTGGCTGTATTTTCCTCTTCAGCCATGGCCAGCTGAGCCATGAATCACCCCTTTGCTGGGGACCACATCCTCATTGGTACATACCTTGTCCCAAGAGATGTATACTCCACTGTCAGTATCTTGTCTCTGTGATCTCTGCTTCCTCACAAGTCACCACCAAGTCCTCCAATTCCTCCACCTCATGGCTGTCCTTCCTCATCAAAGTTTTTAATGAGCTTATCATACAAAAACATTGCCTTGACTAATATTAGTCTTCAACACCACAGAGGTCTGAAATTTGATTGTTGTGGGAATTCCTCTGGCTTTGCGGCATTTAAATTCTCAGCCACAATCCTGTGTCAATGTAGAAGTTATTGTGTCTTGAATAGGTTTGTGCCTTCCCAGAACAACGTTAGATTAGAGCTTAACACTTCAGTATCACTCAGCTTCTTGTTGCACGGCTTTTTTTGCAAAATTAAGTCCGGCTTTATCTAGTACACGCTAATGAGTCCAGGCTTCTTCTGTTTACATGTTGGGAGTTTCCTAAGGCTAGTGTTACAGATTGGAAAGTCTACTGTGTATTCTGTTCCAAGGAAAGAATAAAAAAAGTAGAGTGGAAAATTAAATCCTTAAGTAAAAATACAAAACTAAGAAAATTCGCCAGGCCTCCAAATAAGTGCTTTCTTATTCAGACCTCATATGTTGCCACCAGACTACACACTGATAAAACCAATTTTGGACTATTTAGACGAGCAAAAATTCTATGAGTTTTGGAGAGTCAGCATGAAAATCACTGGCATAATGACAAGCTCCAGCAATAAGAAAATTCAATTAAATCATTACACAGAAACATAAGCACTGATGGAATTTTCACGGCTTCAATGAGGCCAGTATGGAGTTCACGACCCTCTGTGAAAAGTGTGTTTAATGATGATGGGTTGGGCCATTGAGTGTCATTATTTATTTAAAGTCCTAAAAGGGATCTTGTCCTGCACTGTGGATGAGTCTAATCAGCATTAAAAAATGTTAGCCTAAATAAAAGATATGTCTTGGCCTTTTTCAGCCTCCCCTTTACTAGCACCAGAAAAGAAAGAGAAGATATGAGTTTGGCCACATTGTCATATACTGAGGACTTGGCAACTGTTGGTGAATGAAGAACAGAGTTCAACTTTATCCATGGGTCATGACAATACTTCAAGTGATGTGGGAAAAGGATTATTTTCTTATTTCAACAATTGCTAAGGAAGTTGTCAAAGTACAAGGAGAATAGGTGAACTGGGGTTAGGGTGTACAGGAGAAAGAGCCAGTATATGGGAAAAGAAACAAGGTAGGAGGCTCCTGAGTTTAGAAGTAAAGCATGACCAAATAAATCCAACATATAACTGATGATGAGTTTAATGGTGGATAGCTGAAAATCAGAAAGACTAATCCTATTCTTGTAAATCAAACAGATAATTTCATATTTAACACTGCTAGGCTCCGTTCTTTACATCATTAAATTGTTAGTGATCCCCAGTATAGCTGAGGAGCACTTCAACTAACACTACTCAAAAGTTTCCAGTCATGGTTCAAAAGTCATCACGGATAATCCATTGGCATGCGGCAGCTTGTATGAGAGAGGAGGATGGCTCATCAGTGCGGATGCAGGGTGTCCCATGTCATACAGCAACAGCACCAGGCAGCACTCCCAGGCAGTTTCCATGAGCTGATGTAGATGTAGCTAGAAAGTCCATCTCTGTTGCTCCAGTTATAGGAATTGTACTCATTTCTGCTCCTGAAGAAAGACAGCAAGAACTGATGAATTTCTGCCCCAAGCCACTGCTTGAGAGGACAGCATACTGGCATTTATTGCAGTGCTGAGTTCTGGGCGTATGGTCAGAGCTTTTACATGAAATTAAATCCAAACCAGAAAAAATGTCAGCTGAACATGTCACGAGATTATTTGCGCGGTCATCTTTATTTCATTTGGTTTACTTGGATTTCAGATCAGCCCTTGAAAACACTAAGTGCTTTGGACTCCATATGAAGTCTTCAAGTCAAAATTTTATTAAGATAAAATTGAATTCCCTCTTTTGGGAGTAGACAAAATGAAATCCAACACCAAGAAAGAGAATTACTTACTTCAGTACCCATGGGAGAAGTGAAATTCTATTTAAAAAAATGCACGGTGGGTAAACACAGCTTCACATCCCCCCTCAAATTGCATTTTAGAAATATTTTACTAGGGTTAATACTACTCTTAGAGTTGTTTTGCAGAGCTGGGGAGAAAACACTCCTCGGCTTTCAAAGAATTGTGCTCTGCAACCTTCAGAGGATCTTTTTTGATTTTCAAACTTTCATTGTCTCCATTTACTTCTCTTCCGCATGCAGACAGGACCCTTGGTTGAGTGTTTATTAAACAGATATATGTTTTCCTGCCCCATAAATACTGTTGTACTGACATTTCCCATGCTAAATAAGCCTTTCTTTGGCAGTTTAAAATTCACCATGTAATAGTCAGCTAAATAAAACTAAGGAGAAAAAAAGAAAGGGATAAAAATGCTTCAGGCAAAGTTTCCCATTACCTTCTTACTGTAGTTATCACCACAAATCATAGCAAAGAAATGGTCCAGAGCAAAATGATTTATCTGATGTGATACATTAATAAAGGTCCAATTCTGATTTTCTGAAATTAATCAGTATTAGTAAGAAGTCAGCTCTTCAGTATTGTACACCTTTCTGATTGCTAAAATGACAACACAAGATACAAAAGAGTGGGGACTTACGGATTTGGGAACATTACTTTATTTCCTCCCAGACCCTGATCCAGCCTGTTTTCAATGTTCCCACTTCCAAGGAAGCACTCAGCTGTGCTGTTTTCATCAGTCCCTGTTCTCAAACATCTCTGTGCTGCAGGGGACAGTTTGCAGTCAAGGAGTTTGCAGTTTGCTCAGGAGGATGCTGTATATTGTGCTGACTATGGCCTCTGCTCACTCTTTAAAGAGCAGAAAGAAACATCTGTAGATAAGCCCTGTTTTCTGAGGAGAGAGAAGTTATAGAAGTTATTACTAAAAGAAGCAAGGCAACAACAGAAAAAAGTAGGATAGGTCCAGGAGGGGACATAGGAGAAAAACAAGCCCTGAGTTGCTGTGCTTTTTATAGATGTAGAGGGATTGCCTTTTAAATGTTGATGTTTGCCAAAGTAAATCAAATATTTATTAAGGAAATTGCCTGCTTGGGTGGAAAACGACAGCTCTTCAGAACCGATTATGTGTTTACCTGGAGCAAATAGAGATTATTTTTTAAAAATAATCACCCACTAGAAACAAAAGGAACAACCAGACTTTGACACCGCATAGTCAGAGGAATTACTCTGCACTGTAACATTTGGAAATAACCCAGGTGTTCCAACATTTGATGTCTAATGTAGCTCAGATTCCCACTTGCACCTCTAAATAAGCTGCAGCCACTGCTGTAGGTAATGCCAGTAAAACAAGTTGTGTTGCACAGTATTCTGATGGTGATGATTTCTGCTTTGTCTTTCTGCTCTGCAGCAGACTATCTTGCAAGTGTTTTCTGCAATGTCTGATTATACCTGATGGAAATACTAAAAAAACACCCAGAATGTTCTTGCCAGGAACTGTAATCATTTAATCTGATTGCTATGGGTTTTTTCAATCCATGAAAAGGACTCATGCAACTTTAGTCTGAATGCCTTTACTGGGGAGGGGAAGGGGGGGAGAAAGAAAAAAAAAAGGGGAAAAAAAAAGAAAACAAGAACAACAAACCTGAAACCACCCACAAAAACTTCTGTGACAGAAATTCCCAGTGTTTGTTTGCTTTGTTCTGCCCCAGTAACATCTCTGTTGCAGACAGCTCTTTAGAAACCAGAAGGCAGAATCCAGAGAAAATCAAACAATAATTGCATCAATGTCTTTTTCCCTTTATCCAGACTGGAAGCTGTTCCCATAGATGATTTATGAGAATTTCCCCTCCAGCTAGTTAGGTGCAGAATCACCTTGGGGGTTTTAATCTATTTGTGGGAGTCCCCTAGTTTGACATAGGAACACACACCGATGCATTTCCCAGAAAAGGCTTGGGTTGAGGGTGTTTAAACACAAGTTATATATCAGTTTTCAAGCCCTTGAATAACAGGTGAAATGCAATGAGGCTTTAGGAAAAGAAAGATTTTTATACAGCTGTCCTTCTCTGATGTCATTATTTCTTGCATGCTTATTTGTTATGTTTTGGAGCATGATCATGAAAGCTCTGCTGTTCCTGGTCAAATAAACAGCTGTCAACAAATGGAATATTTTATGACCATTCTTGTTGCGGGGTGATACAATGATTTGTGTAAATGACCATCAGAGCTGAAAATTTTCTCTTGTCGATGTGAGTTGACAGATGCTTTGTCTTTGACCTATAATAGCTTACATAACGACTGGATGTTTTTGAAAAGCACAAAAAGATAGTTGTGAGATGGCCAGTTTAAAGAAATTCAGTTGTTGTAAAAATGTGTATCCAAAAAAGATTTGATGAAACTTGAATGCTACAGCTATAGCAAGAGCATTAAATAGGTGACAACACTTTCTGGTGTTCCCTCCCAGCTACACGAACACCCCCCAAGAGAATGGGGGATGTTCGTGTAGCTGGGAGGGAACACCAGAATGGCACCTCTGCCACCACCACCACCATACACTTGTACTGCCCACCACCACCCCATTCTCGCCTGACTTGAATGCTTTAAATAGAAGTGGTATTCTCAATGACTTTAAAATATTTTATGATTTAATATACTTTATATTAGTATTCTCCAAGCTCTGTCATCAAAGTTCCTGAAGTGGCAGAGGGAGAAAATGTTAACAGAAAAACTTCTGGCTGTACACCAGCACAACCCTGCTAGATCTGCGCTTCTTCTATTTTTCTTGTTTAATGAAGTTGATGGAATGTGGCCCAGTTGTATACACGTGAAAACTGTATCTCATTAGCTGATAATCCTCATAAATGTGTCAAATATTATAACTTGTATTAATGTGCTAAGGAAAGACTTCTACAATCATTACAAGATAATGAAGACATTGTGATCTAAGCTAAATCTATTGTAGGAAGATATAATGAGCCAAAATTCTAAACTGAAAAATTTGAAGGCTATGTGTCTTGAGAGTCTGAAAAATGTAATGCTTTATGAGCAATGCCCAGACAATATAACACAATTAATTTTGAATAGTATTTAGATGCCAAGCGAAGGCAGAGCGCCGTACTTCAAAATGAAAAATACAAAATTACAGAATTCTGTAAAATTCAGAGCAATGAGAATAGTAATGAGACAAATGAGAGGAAAGGAGTGAAAGCAAAAGAAATTAATCTCTGAGACCCTTGTGATACAAAGCTTTTCATGCAGTTTTCCTGGTTTTATCCGCATTATTCTTGGAAAAGTTTAAGGAATTCTGCAAAGATGTTAGCATAACACGTACAGCACTTTTTCACGTAGAAAGGCACGCTACAAAAAAGACTATAAGAACATGCCTACAGGAAAGTCTAAGCAGCACCCTAAAAGTCTTCTGCTTTTGAAACTCACCTTTGGAACCTCCATATCCTAACCACAGGAGATGTTCTAGCAGAAGCACTGTCTCAACTGGAACAGCCTCACACAAGAAGACATGACTTTCCCTTGGTCACTTTCACATCCCACTATTTCCAGAAAAAATGGTCCCTTTCAGAGCAAGAAAAAGTGCTTTAAAAGCACCTCCAGCCTGGATTGATGACCAAGGAGAGCATTACCACTGCCCTGCATAGTGAGTGTTGTGTGATCGTCACTAACCCATCTTCACTGCAGCTGCGCCCATCCTTTGTAACAGAGTGAAAGCGTGTCAAAATGGCAATCTGTCTTCCAGTCGACAGAGTGATCAGAGGTACCCTTAGGCTACACAACCCCTGAAGCCCCTGGATACAAAGGTAATGAAAGTATGTAGTGTAGGCTGTATTCTGTTAACAATCCACAGGCTGGAACCAGACTGGTGCATCAAAAATTATTTAAGTCCAAGCAGGCAACGGTTTGTGGTAGGACAAACTGTTCTGAGGGTCACCTCACACTCAAATAACTCAGACCTTGGCACACAGCACCAACAGTTGCCATCTCCTACAAATATTCTGTCATATTGCTGCCTTTTCCTCCTCTGATGCTCATACTTGCAAGTAAACATGCTGCTCCTCTTGCTTTCCCCTGACCAGTCCTCAATGCTGGCTCATCCATACAGCTGCAGAAGCAATGGGAGTGTTTACACTGAGGTCAATGGCATAAGCTCAGAGTAACCGCAGCTGCAAAGGTGTTACCTTACCTGAAGAGTAGCACAGTACTGCTAAGGTTGTGTGGTAACTATCACTATTTTAGCTGAGGACAGCTTGGCCTCCATTTTGTTAAGAGTAAGAATAGGTCATGGCTGTTCTGGAAAAGGATAAAACCTAGAAATACTGTTTCATTAGTTCGCAAAAGTATTTTCTGAACACCTAACTCCACTAAAGCAATAGTAATAAAACAAGCCTTGGTAATTCTGCACAAACTAATCCAGAAGGATTCTGAGAAGGATTTTCACTGTTTGTATTCTCATAAATTGTTACTTCCTAGGAATAGAGTTCTAAATAAAATTTTAAAAATCTTGACTAAGGAGTTTTACAATGCCCCCATAAATCTGTAAAATAACAATGCAATAGCACAAGCTTCTTCCCCCCTCCCTCCACCTCCCCCCAGTGTATCACAATGCTGATGTGTTGAGTGGAATTATGATCCCAGGAATAAACCCTGGAGCCACCTCTGGATCTATCCACTTATGTCATATTGTAGCCATTACAGCAACATTTGAACACCTTCCAACTACTCACAGTACAAATAACAATCTCTGTCTCCTCTTCTACAACAGAGTTATGTTCATATTCGTAGTTGGTTTGTGTATCTGGTGTCTGTATAGCATGTATCGCAGCTTGTCCAGTGTCTCTGGGCACAACTGTCGTGGGTTTACTCTGGACTAATTTTTTTCAAACCCTTAACACAATTGCTATGAGAGAAGTTTACAGACAAAAGAGACTTGACATGGAGGAATAATACTAAATTTATTACTAGCAGGATAAAAACTAAAGAATAATATATACAACAATTCTAACTAGGTTTTCTTATGAAGAAAATTTTATGTATTTACAAAATTATCCCTCCCCCCTGTATCAGTCCAGGAGGAGAAAAGTCTCTTCACTACTTTCAGGGTTACAGTTCTTCTAAATCAAATTTGCAGCACTTGAAAGTTTTCTTCTATTATCTCTATCCAATCCGTCGTAGCTAGAAATCTCTCTCTCTCTTTCTCTCTCCTGCTCATCGACATCAGAACTGGGCCTGCCCCTCCTCCCCGGGCCAGGTCCGGAGGCTGGGGGGTACTCAGGCCCTGTGAGGTCCTCCATGGACTGCAAGGGGACAACTTGCTGCACCAGGGTCTTCACCACTGTTACAGGGGATAATGGCATCGAGTCCATCCCCTGTTTCTTGTGGGGTCCCTTCTCACAGGAGACAGCCTTGGATGAGCTTCTCCAGTGTGAGTCTACTCTCGGACAACAGTTCTTCCATACTCTGCTGTCCTTTAGGGTCACAAATGAATTACACCAGCATAAATCCCTCACTGGGATCACAAGTCCTACCTGGGACACTTGCTCCAGTGTAGGTTTCTCTCTCCAAGGGCCACAGGTCTCCAGCAAGACTCTGTTTCACCTTAGGCCTCCCACGGAGTTACAGCTTCCTCCATTCATTTCTCTGCTCCAGGACAAGCTCCTTCATGAGCTGCAGGAGGGTCTCCTCACTCCAAACTATCTTCCACAGGTGGCAGGAACTTTAGTTTTTAAGTATTTTCCCCTGCTGGAGGGGGAGAGGGGGCTCCCCGAGCCTCTCCTCCCCACTCCTGCTACNTCAGCTACACTGACAGTGGAGGTTCCACTGCTCTTGTTCTCCTCTGCTCTCCTCCAGGTGGGAATTTCTTCTGCGCCACAGGCTTCTTTTCCATTTTCTTAAATATGTCATTTGCAGAGGTGTTACTAAAACTTGTGATTGGTTTTGCTCCAGAAATCTACCTGGAATTAACTATTTTTAGCCCCAGGGGGGCCTGGTAAATCCATGACAACAACATACAGTAACTATAACAAGAAATAACAGAAGTAAACCAATATCTGTTTTTTCTGGTAAGATTGTGTGTTTATACAAGCCTGGGAAATTGAATGGGGAAATATTGCATTTGCTTTTGAAAGCAAGTATTATTTATCACACCAGCATGTTTCTCATTTTGTAGAGGCAGATTATCATCTCTACTGCTGAAGATTTCTTGTCACACTGGTTCAATCCCATGTGCATCTCCTTCCTTGTGAGATAAACCCTCCATGAAATACTGGTAGTGAGATTTTGATTTTCACAGCATTTAATAAAAAGCACTTCATTATTCATTCTATAGGAGTCTCTCTGGAAATAGCAAGCTCTCTTTTAACAGGGAGATGCTTCAGCTGTAAATCATAGGATGTCAAACTGTGCAGATAAAACTTGCAAAAAACTTTTTAATTAAGAGAATGGATGAACAATTCATAATTAATTATTTGGGAATTAATGCCACCTCAATTTATCATCAAACGTTTGCAAAGGCAATACATGCACTTGTATGCCTTTTACAGCCTTTATGGTCACTACTGAATGCTGGCCCAATCCACTACAATATGGCAGATATAGTCAGGTCATTAGTCCTTCATTGACTTACCTGCAAAAATTGTATGAAGGATGATGTGACCAGCCATTTAAATGCTCAGCTTCTTAGGGGATAAAAGAAGCAAGAATTTCAAACTTTGTGCCTATTAATCACTTCTGTGTAACTGGCTGTAAGTTGTTATGCGATGATTTGTGGAATCTCTTTACGTACAATTTGAAAATAGTTCAACTTATGAAGTGCCTGTGTTTAATTTGTGCAGACCAAAATTTCACTTCATATACAGAGTTTGCTTTTCCTCACCATTAGTTGCTTTATCTCCTCATTTTTATTTTACACTGAAATTCTCAAGGATAGTGATTCATGGCTAATAGCTGAGCAGGGATGCCACCTTTCTGCCAGCACATGTCACGTAACCTGTTATGGAGACATTCAGCAACTATTCACTGCAAACTTTCTCGTTCATATAACCACACTTGCAGCATCTTACGAGCATTAACAAGAGCCTCCCTCTACCACAGTCACTGTGTGTGTGTACCACCACGTACATCTGCACCATTAGTGCAGAAGGAGTATTTTGGGCACTCCAAGCTCAAGGACAGTTCCAGAGGACGGAGAAAACGAGTAAGCATATACGAGGAAACACTCTGATTCCGATTTCCTGTGAAAGTTAAAGAATTAGTTCATAGAATCATAGAGTCATAGAATCAGACAGGTTGGAAAGGACCTCTGAGATCATCAAGTCCAACCCTTGATCCAACACCACCAAGGTTACTAGACTATGGAACTAAGTGCCACGTCCAGCCTCATCTTGAAAACCTCCAGGGATGGAGAGAATCCACCACTTCCCTGGGCAGCCCATTCCAATGGCTGATTACTCTCTGTAAAGAATTTCTTTCTAATATCTAACCTAAACCTCCCCTGGCATAGCTTAAGGCCATGCCCTCTTGTCTTACTGCTGGTTCTCTGGGAGAAGAGACCAACCTGCCCCTGGCTACAACCTCCTTTCAGATAGTTGTAGAGAGCGATGAGGTCTCCCCTGAGCCTTCTCTTCTCCAGGCTAAACAACCCCAGCTCCCTCAGCCTCTCCTCATAGGACTTGTGCTCAAGTCCCTTCACCAGCCTGGTTGCTCTTCTCTGCACCTGCTCCAGCACCTCAATATCCCTCCTGAACTGAGGGGCCCAGAACTGGACACAGCACTCCAGGTGTGGCCTCACCAGTGCTGAGTACAGGAGCAGAATCACTTCCCTGTTCCTGCTGGCCACACTGTTCCTGATACAGGCCAAGAACAGTTGCCACTTGCGTCTCCACACAATCAGAGCTCTGAGAAAGAGTGAGCAACAGTGTGTGAGAGACAGCAAGGGATCACTTTTGCTCCTGGCTAGTTCAGTTCTCTAGAGATTAAAAACCTGTTTCTGACAAAGATACCCAGGCTTCACAGATGAAGTTTATCAAAGAGATGGAGGAAACAATACCAGAATTACTCAAGTGGCAGAAAGCTTAAAAGTACGCAGGAGCAACAGAAGCCATCCCAGTAGTGTGACATGTACCCAGCTTCTTTAAAAAGCTTGGTTCAAAGTTCACATTTTTTTCATCCATCAGGATTCTCAGAATTCAGCTGGGACTTTAAGCCAGAACGTCTCAGCCAAGTGCAACCCAGATAATGAGACCCAGAAGTAGCCACTAATGAATTCTCAAAGGAAAATACATTTGCTTTCCACGTTAAACAACCAGTTTCTGTACAAAGACATGTAATTTAGATTTACAAAAATATTTTGAGAGTTTCCAACACTGTTCTGTATCAATGTTAGCCATACCTGAGGTTCTCATGCCATCTTTATTCAGACTGAGAAGAGAAAGATTAAGTGAAGCCTTTAGAATTTGTGGGAATTCGTGTCTCACAAATCAACAGTATCTACATGTTGCATGCAGGCCACTCCTTTGGGCTTACATGCAGCTAAAGTCTCCTGGATCAGCTTCTTTTTCCAATTTGGGAATTTTTAGTGGAGGAAATCTGAGGGATATATGCATTTGTCTGCAGTTCCTGGCCCATTGTATGTGAGGAGGTTCCTGAGATTGTGTTGCCTATGCGTAATGCAACTCAGTAGCACCAGCTCTAGAACTACATAAGGCTGCTGGAGATTCACTGTAGAACAAATCTCGTATATCCAAGCTGCCTATTGTTCCTATACATAAGCAAATCAGCGGTACCCCCATAACCACTACATCCAACCTTTCTCAATAGCAGAGGTCTTTCTGTGCTTTTACAACACGATGTATAAACACATACTTCTGACATTTCCAAGACTCAGATTTCAGCTCTCCTGCCCAGAAGCAGAAATTATCTTCCCATAGATCACCAATAGTCAGATCCCATGGGCAAGAGCTGAGAATATAGTGAAGGTAAGATCAACACAACTCACCTCCCTCAGACCATACACAAGTTTTCTTGAGGAAAGTTGTTTCCCTTCTTATGCCCTCATTTCTAGGGAGACCCCCACTGTGGTGGGTCCTCATGTATTTCTGCACAAGAACAAAGCACGCTGAAAGAGCAAATATTTCAATGCAAACAACAACCTAGGAGAGCATTCTCACTGAAATAACATAACCCTAATTATAAAGATGAGCTGGGTCCAACTCATGATTACAGGAGTTAAATAAAACAAACTGATGATGCTCAAAATACCTAATAATATACCTTTTTTTCAGTAGTCATTCCTACTGCAACAAACATGCTATTTGTTCCCCTAAATTATTTTTTTTTCTCTAAATTGGCCAAAATCTTTGTGTCTGGAGTACTGCAGTATCTCTGTCTAAGCCAGCAGAATGGCTTGCCAAATAATGTCTGTGGACACACACAAAAGCTGGAAGGAAAAACAAAATGTTGATGCTGGCCTATAAACAGGAGTCAGGTTTTCAAGGTCAGCTAGAGGTAAGTGGTTTGTTTGTTCTCATGGGGGTAAGTATTAAGCCTGTGAGGCTTAGAAGGGAATTAAGCCCAGATGTTTCATTTTCTAAGGAAGTGATGTACTCAGCAAGCTATTCTATAATCAGCAGGGGCACATTCATCATGACTTTTCATTGCCACCTAAAAGAGAGAGATGGTGTCCCTTTTATAGGGAACAGCTGCAGATAAAGTTGTCTCCATGCTGCAGTTTCTTAACCTTGTTCTCACCTACCTCTAAATATACTGCAGAAGTACCTAAGCTTGTATCTATGTTTGGTCTAAGGTCAATGGGGCCAGCTAGAAAGCTTAGATAAGATGCTACATATGACTTTGTCTCCTGGAGATGCAGATCTTCAATGACTATAAAGGAAGGACAGGTACTTCAGCCGGAAACTTCATGGGAAAGTTGATAGAATAAACACCGATACCAGTATAAAGGCTTTTCAGGTAACTCCCTGGGGCACCCAACTTCCTCTCTGAGTTGAACAGAAAACAACAGACATGGCTTTCAGCTTTGAATCCCACTTTGTGGATTAAGGACCTGTAAGTCATCCATCTATGTCTTCTGCTACATCTTTTTTTTCCCCTCTCCTCCCTGTTAGTCAACTCCTCAGTCACACTCAAGTTTCACAGATCTAATGCTGATCCCTAAGAAACTATGCTGGAAAACCTCAGAAACCCTCATACTAAAGAGCCACATGTAGCTCCTTGGCTGCAGGAGACTTAAAAGAAGTTCAGATGTCAGTCTTACATTTAAGCTGTAGGTCTCAGGGCTGTGCTGGCCCCAAAGCCAGTGGGTCATTTCACTCTTTGGCTGATAGAAGAAGCTGCTGAGACTGACTTTGCCAACTTGCAATCCAGCTGTACCTAACTCAAGAGCCATTGCCTTCTCCTGTCCTTGTGTCTGGAACATTCTGTAGTGGCATAACAGGCATCTTGTCATTCTCAGTCCTGTGGAGACTGAGCAATGCATTTGCAGCATCAGGCAGCTTCCCACTATGGAGCAGGTTAACGTGAGTACACACCTAATTATATTCTTCACTGCTTCTCAGTGCACCTCCAGTCTCAGTTCAAAGTATCTGTGACTAAAGCCTTTCATAGACACAGAGGATATAGATAACACATATCCTCGTGAAAGACCTTCTGTAGCAGGGAGATCTGTCAGCAAGGCTGTTGTCAGCCTCTGGATTTGGGTGCAGCTATGTGTGGGATTACTATCACGCACTGTACTGAGCACAGCCATCTACAATTGTGGAAATTCCAAAGGTCATGGAAACACCATCACTGAGGCCATCTGCAAGAACAACTCAAAGTAGCTCACAAACAAGCCACCAGCATTAATAGCTGTGGGCACAACAGGTAGGTACAAGAAATAATACAAGAAAGACAGAAATAGAGAAAGATGGAGGGCAATGCTAGCAAATCAAACAGCTACAAGGCCTGACAAGGTATGTAGCTGAGGGATTTTAATTGATCTCAAAGTGTTATTTAGCTCTTCTGTGACTAACCACTGGTCAATCGAAACCTGACTTTTAAGGTTATGCAGAAGTTAACACATGCACAATTATGAACAAACCTAATTCCAAACTACAGGATTTCCACAAACTCTTTCCACATATAGATGCCTATGTTTTGTTGGAATCTGCATACCCATACCTCTCAGGCAGTTCATGATATTCCAAAGACCAATGAAGAAATTCAGTGAACAAATAAAACGAATAAGAAACTATAAATTCTTTCAGGATGCCAGTTGTATCCTTAATATACATTGTTTTTCAAAGCAGAGGGGGGAAAAAAACCAACAAAAAAACCCTGGCCAATGCTTTATTAAAATGCTGAATGTTATTTAGTCATTACTGATCCTAAATCATTTGCAAATTCTAACAGCATTAACATACAATTAAGTGGATTAAATATTAGTTTGGGGCATTAACTTGGATATCATGAGTTTTGTGGACTAAATTCTAATAGTTAGGGGGGCTGGTATTTCAGTATGTCTATGTGTGCATTCCATATGCATTTGGGAATCTTTCAAGAGTTAGTAATGTTACAAAAACTGAAGGAGAAAGGGAATAATGAAGGCAGGCACGGGGCCGGTTTAAGCCACATGCAGTTTGATCCAGCACACTTTCTTAGGGCCATGTTCAGATGTGAGGAGCTCATATCAACCAGACACTTACTTTGTATGCAGTAGCATTTAGGCCAGGAGAATTGCTGATGGGGTGGAAGCTACTCAGCCTAGACAGAACAAGCACAGGATTTAGGAAGAGATCTGGTCCCATCCCTCGCTGCTGTGGTTACTTCCATTTAACTACACAACTCTTACCTGACTTGATCAAGGCACAGTCTCTCCTTGGGCAAAGGAATCAAAGGAATCATATGGCCACATATTCTGATGTCTTTACAGTCTTCAGTCTTACCATAATCTCTTCATATGTTGCCTACTGACTGACTGCATTTAAAGCACATCTGATGTAATTAATAAGTTTTCTCAATTAAAAATAATTGATGTGAAACAATTCAAATTTTTTCCGTATAAGAGAAACATCTGTATTTTCTAATTAAAACCTCTAAATGTTGTTGCTGTATAATAATGCCAAAATTAACAAAGATACATAAAATAAATCCAATTACTAAAGACCAACAGAATGAAATTCAAGACGAAAATGTATCATTATAATGTTTTATTGTGTGTGTATACTGCACACAATTACCACATAAGATTCTAATCTAAATCATCATAAGCTTCTATGCCATGTGTTGCAGTGTTTTAAGTGTCCAGGAATGGAAATTTAAGAATTAGCTGAGTGTTCAGTCGTCTTTTGCTTTTTGGACTCCGGAAATCTGCATGGTTCTAGATCCCTTTGTTAGCTTTCAAGAAAAAGGGAGAATTTGTGCCATCTGAAAGGTGAGAGGAGACAGCATATTTTAGCAAGCCAGAGGTACACGATTCAGGACTATTTGGCAGCTCGTTAACTCCTTCAGAGCAACCAGTTTAGACTCCCCCAGCACTGCTGTTTTAGGCAGAAGGTTCTGCATTACCGTTTACAATGCTGCCATCTACTGACGTCCGTGGGCTTTTATCTCTTTTAATCGCTGTTACTATTTTCACTCAGCAACTTCTTGCACTTTTAATGTTTTTCTCGATGGGATTTATCTGGCTAAACATACACACCTGAAATAAAAGCACCTTGTGAGAAGTGCCTCGGGCTTCCTTGAAAATCAGTGGAAGAAAAAAGCGCTTCTGGGGTGTGATTCATTTCTACCCAAAGTAGAAAACCAGCATATATCAGATGAACAGCACCCAAAAAGCATTACTGTGCTTTGCCCATGGCTATAATGGTATCTGAAGACTGACAAGCTCAGGTGTAGAGATCACTGTCAGACTGTAGGTAAGCACCTAAAGACAGCAAAAGAAATTAGCCAGTGGGGAAATTTTTTCAGAGATGCTGCTGATTTTTCATTCATTAACTTGTACCCACCCATGTTCAATGAGGCCACGAGTGCTACAGAAGAGACATGCTATCTATCTACATCTAACTTTGAATAAGAGTAATGTCATTTGGTGTTGAAGTCCACCACCACTTCTTGTTTTCTTTGGTAGTAAAATTGTCTTTAAAATATTTCTATCTCTCCCCCAACTCTGCCTCTGGTAGCCTGTCCCTCAGAAAGCTAGAGGTGATTAAGAAAAGTCTCACATGTAGTTTCCTGCACACAAACACATGCACACACTCCCTCCCTTCCACCACCCTTCCCCCCTGAAAGCGGTATCAATCTTCTCCTGTAAATTTTATGAATTGTAGATTCAAATTATACAAGACCTAGACCTAAGTAGGATCTGTTTTAATCCAAACATGGAATTTGCACTATGGTTGAAAATCTGGTACAAATAATGTAAAATATGATTTTGTCTTAATAAAAGACGAGCAGAGTCAATAGCTGCAACACTTCTGCCAGTCAATAATTAGACTACAGTTATAAAGGTGACTGTTTTTGGATTATATTTAACTCAGTAGAGCAACACTTCAATAACTCAATCTTCACAAAATAATGGTCTACATAGAAATTCTCTTAAGTTTAGCAGAAGTACCTTTGTGTGTAACAGACGCAAACTTCTTGAACATTGGTACAAGAAAAATAGGTTACTGCCTACTTTCCAACTTCCTGTCATCACACCCCTCTTCTGGAAACTTCCCTTTCATACCCTTTCAAATCTGATGCCCAGAAGGCTGTTTTCAGCTTATATAAGCAGTAAAGTGCATTGCAGATTTAAAATTTCTACATTTTTTTACAAAACTCCAGTCATTAAACCCATTGCCTCCTAAAAAATAAGATAATTAAATTAATTGGCTAATTTGTGAATCAGAGTAGCTGACAAATGCGTTCTAGGATGTCCAGACTTGACAACTTCAAATGCTGCTTCTCATGAAGAAATTTTCCTACTCTAATAGCTGGTCTAGTCTAACATTTCACCCTCTTGCCAGGAAACATTTGCCAGCAAATAATGTCCTTATTTTCAGCCTACTGGAGCAACACTGAAAGCTGCAGGGAACAGAGTCATGGGAGGAAGTAATTCCAAAGGGACGTTTTATCAACAGGACACCATTGATAAAACTGACCAATGAAACCAAAGCTCCCCTGTGATGCATCTGGCACCCAACCTGCACAACAAGAGCTCATGTTGGAAACAATAGGAGCTACACTTCCCTCACAAGCATTAGCTTTGAGAAATAAATTGCAGGGGTATCCACTTCATTCCAGACCCATTCCAGATTACATTTTTCATGTTTCATGGGTGTAGAAGAAAAGTATTTACAAATCAAAAATTAATGTGAGACCTTCTCTACTGTTGGGTTGTGAGGGCCTGCATAAGGGTGTTGTTTTTAAAAGCAAACTTTTCTGCCAGGTTGCTCCTTCTCCTCTGGTAAGGAACACTTTAAACTCATGAAATTTTTACATGGGTTTCAAGGAAAACACAGCTCTCAGAGCAGCAGATACTTTGTGGAGTGAAAGATTCAGAAGTGATCAAGTGAAAGTGATCAGGTGAAACACAAAGAAAGAAATCAGTCTTCAGCGGGCAGGAAGTTCTAGTCTAACTGTTCAAAAAATGTATATATTCAGAAGTTTATTTAATGCAATATTAATGTATATCTTGTAACTTTTTTTCTTGTTCCAGACAATAACTGTGCAACCACAAATATGCCTAAGTACGGCAGGCAGAAGGGAGTAAGTAGGAAGCAGTGAACAGAGAATGTGCATTTTATAAGTAAGACTACCCTAAAAAAATAGTCTTTTAAACTGAAATATTACAAAACTAAGAACAGCATGATTCCATTTGCAAAATCTACATTGTGGTACTTGAAGTCTCTGCTTGAGACTGATAATAAAACCAACACACGTGCCATGACTTTGTGCAGAGTGCCTTGATGCCTTTCTCCCACACAAAGTACAGCAGCTCAGCAGTAATTCATGCCTTCATTTTAATATATATGTAACATAAGAATCACTTCATTGAGTCCAACCAAAGGCCATGTTCATGTGTTACAGCCCATCCATGACTTGTCTAGAAAAGGGCACAAATGATGGGGTGGCATGGTCTGGTGAGAGTATTGTGCTATTCAGTACAGTACAGCTGAGAGGTTTATTGACCATGAAGAAACACACAATAACATTACGGCATCTATGAGGAAAGGCTGAGAGAACTGGGTTTGTTCAGCCTGGAAAAGAGAAGGCTTATTGTAATTGCAGCTTCCAGTACCTGAAGGGAACTTAGAGGAAAGATGGGGCAAGACTATTTACAAGAGCATGTAGTGACATGACGAAGGAGAATGGCTTCAAACTGACAGGATAGGTTTAGATTAGATGTTAGGAAAAAATTCTTTACTGTGAGTGTGGTGAGGCACTGGAACAGGTTGCTTAGAAAAGTTGTGGATGTCCTGTCCCTAGAAGTGTTCAAGGACAGGTTGAATGGGGCTCTGAGCAACATGGTCTGATGAAAGGTGTCCCTGCCCATGGCAGGGGGCTTGGAATTAGATGATCTTTAAGGTCCCTTTCAACTCAAACCAGCATATGATTCTATGCTCCTATGATTCTGGTAATAGCAGACAAAATAACCAGAGATAATATAAAATGCTACAAAGGGGAAAACACAATTGCTGCTCCTCCGGCCATAACAGGTTCCCAAGGGGTTGTTCACACACAGTCCTATGAAAATACTAGCTCAGTACAGAACCTGAACGGAAAGTTTAGAAATTAATGAGGGAAACAAAAAATAATCATAGGGTGAAGTGTGACAATGCCACACCACCACAGCACAGCCAGGTTTTGAGTAATCCTTCAGCTTGTAGAGCACTGTACACCCTCTGGAACTAGAGGCGGTCACGAGAGGCTGGAGGGGGCAGCAGGAGCTTACAGCTTGTCCAGAGGAAGGAAATGAAGCTGATGAAGGGTCTGGAGCACAAATCCCAGGAGAGCAGCTGAGGGGGCTGGGGTTGTTTAGCGTGGAGGAAAGGAGGCTCAGGGATGACCTTATTGCACTCTACAACTGCCTGAAATGAGGGTGTAGCCAGGTGAGGGTTGGCCTCTTCTCCCGGGCAACTATGCCAGGACAAGAGGCCATAGTCTTAAGCTGTGCCAGGGGAGATTCAGGTTGGACATTAGGAAGAATTTCTTCACAAAAAGAGTGATTAGATGCTGGAATGGACAGCCCAGAGAGGTGGTGGAATCACCATCCCTACAGATGTTCGAGGAAAGACTTGACGTGGCACTTGGTCTAGTTGACATGATGGTGTTCGGTCACAGGTTGGACGCGATGACCTCTGAGTTTTTTTCCAACCTAGTTTATTCCGCGCCCCTGCGATTCTGTGAGCTCACAGCGCCATCTCCGCCCGGCGCAGGCGGCCCCGTGGGGCACGTCCCTCCCCGCAGAGGCGGCTGCCGGTGGCGGCGGCGCCTGCCCGCGCACC
>VXAY01005687.1:314370-356821 GCA_013399855.1 Oxyruncus cristatus
GCGGGAGCGGGAGAGCCAAGGGCTCGGTGGGGAGGTGTGGGAACCCGGGGCGGAGCGGCGGTGCTGGTGGCACCAGGCGGTGGTGGTGGCACCATGTGGTGGTTTGGCACCGGCCGTTGGTTGTGGCACCTGTACGGGCGCGGGGCTTTTCCTTTCCTTTTCTCTGCAGCATGTCGGCCCCGGCCCCGAGGCGGCGGTGAGGGCGCTCGGGCCAGAGCGGTGCTCTGTGCGCTGGGGCCGGGACAGCCGGGGCACAAGGCCTGTGCTCCTGCCACCCCTCGGATGTTATTGTCTGCCCTGTTTGCAGAGGCGAGAGCTGCCCATCGCTTCTCTGAGCCTTAGAATCACTGGCCAGAGTCTGGGCACGACATGTGGGCCACCAGGAAATGAGCTATGCTTTCAAAAGCAGTAGTGGCAAAGTTTCATCCTTCTCCTCGTTTATGACTAAACTGACCAGCCATACATGAAACATAAGCTTACTGGGGCTACTGATAGTTGTACAGCTTTTAGCACTTTTCTTTTGACCTCTGACTTTTGGCCCAAATAGCTTTTGAGTTTATGTCCTGGAACTCAGTAAAGACCCTCTTTTGCTAGGCACAGGTGATTACACTGTCTCAGCCTCTGCTCAGGCCAAAAGAGCCATAAGAAATGCGCTAAAGTTTGAAAACATTACTTTGTCCTATGTGTAATTTGTATCCCTTCCATCCGCAGGAGTTGCTACTGTTTTAAAGACACTGTTGTGAACATCATAGTGATAGATGGGTCTTCATAGCACTCCTGTTGGGATGATAAGCAGCTGTAATTGTACTGTAAGTGCTGGACAAGTGTTGTATTTACAGCCATTCCCAAACAAGAAAGATGTATAGTGTTGGGAATTTCTACCCTTCCTTTTTTAAGGGATATAACTTTTGCTGCCAACTGTCTCAGCAGTCACAGGCTTATATTTCTCCGTGGCTGTAACTAGGGCGCTTCGGTATTAAAGTTAACGTCACAGACTAGCAATGCACAGTATTAATCTGAAGCACAGGATGTCAAAACACTTTTCAGACATTTCCCTCTTCTGGTGGTAATTCTGCACCAAGAGTAAGCATCAGAAGTATAAAATTAAATAGGTGTTTATGGGAGGATGCACACACTTGCTGAAATCGGGAGAAATGTACCTGGAAAAGTAATTCCTGTATGCATATTCTAGTGTCACATTTTACTGAGCATCTCTTACTAACCATTGTGAGAAGCTGGATGCTGAGTTAGGGATAGCTCTGGCCTGACAGAAGACACATCTCACAGCAGGATCAGAAGGAGCAGTGGGCTGGGGGGGTGTTCAGCTGTCTCTTGTTTGGGGCATTTCTGATTCAAACATCGTTGGTGTTTTCAGAAAAACTTTCTGTAAATGTGTTTTTTGAAACCTGCTGAATTTAATGAAGCTTGTCATAACACCATGCAACAGGTTAATTAATTAATCTTCTGTTGATCAGTATTGTGAATAGTTGAACCCTTGCTGATCCCCCACTGAGCTGTGAGCTGTCCCTGTCGCCTCCAGCGTGGCCACCCATGTGGCAGCACTGGATCCAGCACACCGCTAGTCCCAGAGTGGTCCCAGAATGTGACTTATTTACCAAGTTATAAACCCCAGTGTGTCGTGGTTGTGTCTCACAATATGACTGACATGGTCTCAATTTCTGTTGACTCCACTAAATGCTGTCATTGCTTTGATCAGATTTGTTTATTTATCATGATGCTCACCTGCCTCAAACTGACAAGGGGGCAGGCATGTTTTGACAGAAGGGAGTACATCCCTGGTTATTATCAGTGCAGAAATACTTTAAAAATGTGAAAAGGATGTAAATAATATTAATAAAAAATTTCCATCATTAATGAGCAGCATAGGCAAACATATCTCTTTCTCATTTTAATTTCTGCACTTGCTGGTGAGTTTCATATGTTCAATTGCTTCAATACTTTATTTTTAAATGTGTAAGTTATAGAAGTAGAGCTATCACATTTGTTTTCTGCTGCTTGTCATGTTTCTTATTGTATGTAGTTTGTTTTGGAAGAGTAATTCAGCTGAAAATAAAACTCATTCTTTAATTTAGTGTCCAGGTTTGCAGCATTGTTTTTCTCTGCTTTATATTTGTAGTCTAATGTTTCATAAATTATTTATGAAAATATTTAAAGTTTCTGTATTGGGCAAAACAGGTTTTTCCTATTTGGTAAACTAATATAGCTGGATATTTTTACCAGGGTTTTTCCCCTCCTTCCCTTTCAGAAAGCATATGTACACGTTTTGCATTAATATTAGAGTTTCAGACTTCACCACTTACTGCTTTAAAAAGTGTATTTACATTAAGCTCGAACCTGATTTCTGTTTATGCTGAAGCTAGTTCAAAGAATTTTTTGTCATGTAGGAATTAGAGTGAACATGAAACTCAAACACGTACTTTTTCTGAAGTGGAAAATGAAAGAATTGGCTACATGGGCTTAGGTTTCTAAGTATGAGAAAAAGACATTATGGCAGCCTTTACAGCATCCAGATGTGTGTGGGAAAGAGACAAAAAGTATATGTGTACATCATGAGAGAGTGGAGATAAAAGTTTTGAAGAGGGCTATTGTTGGAAGTGAGATGTTTGAAATGCACAAAGAGGGATGGCACAGGAATCTTTTATGCATGTGTGGGTTTCAAGTGTTGTAAGTAATCAGAGTGTTGTGCAGTGACCTCAGTGCTAGGTTTCCGTCTTCCCCCAAGCAGGCAGGAGAGAATGAAGTGAATTCACGTTGCCTGAATCAGATTGCCTGGATCTTCAGCCTTTGCTGGCGTATCAATTGCAATGGGACTGCTCGTGTATGTAGAGCTTCTTGTAGATAGGTTGGTGTTACCAGGGATTTATGAGTTTGAGCTTAATGTGGGCTTTGGAAAGGACAGTAATTTGCCTTTGTGGTTGCTGCATGATTTGCATTTTGTTTGGATATAGCCCATCCCATTCTCCTTTCACACAGTGTGGTTACGTGAGGCAAAAAGCTGCTCTTTAATCAGTATTGTTACATATGAGACAGAACACTACTGGTGTATGTACTGTATTCATATGCATTTTGAAAAATCCTAGTTTTATGCTCTTATAAATCTACAGCATTTTTAAGTGCTGTCTTGGCTGTATTCCAGTGTTTCTGGGAATAGTATTTGACCATTTCTTAGGGGTAGCAAAAGGTAGTTTGATGTACTGAGTTTCTTTTACCTTTCAGTGGCACTCAGCTACCAGAGTTCAAGTTGAGGGTGAGAGTATCAGGAGAAATATGTGGATGAAGCAGCTAATGTCTTAATGTAATAAAATAATTGCCACATAGAGAGGGGACCCAGAATATTTCTCAGTGATTCGTACTGGTAAATTACAGTGAAAATGCTAATTAAAAATCCTGCCTGCTGGTTATGGATGTCATGTTCTCCCTCTTTCTTCCCTTTTTCCTTCTTTTTTTTTTTTTTCCCCTCTCATCTGGTTACCCCTCTCCTTTTAGCCTTTTTCTCACATTTAAAAAAGATGCCTGCAACCTGAATTGACTTGTGTTTTCTTTATAGGAGGCAGGATCAGAGGCTGAAAAAGAAAAAAGTGAAATAAGGGAGTATATGAAGTTATGAGTGCACCACAGGTTTAAACAGAAATCTATTGCTTGAATGGAGTCAAGATGGATTGAAACATTTAATGACAATTGCTTCTTCCATACAAGTCCCTGTGCAGACACCACAAAAAAGGGAGAATAGTGTGTTTCCTTCAAGTGTATAATTTTTGTTTGATATTAATTTGGAAAATAAAGGTTGTAGAAGCGTGAAGTGTGGGAGAAAAATAGAAAAGAAAAAGGTAATGGGAGAAGTGTTCAGTCCCAGCATTTTAGGCTGCATTGTGTAGAAGGCTCCCTCTTACCTTCCTAACTGTAGTGGGTAATTTTAAGGAATGGGATTTTTACTGATGTTAATCAAAATATATAAATAGGAGACTTCAACTACCCACAACAGAGAAGGTATGTTTAGTAGTTGTAGGCCATTGTACTAAAATATAACAAAACTATATTCAGTGCCTATGGCAATCTTAATACATATATTAAAAATTAAAAAGCTCCTGTTTTCTTTTCTAGTTCAACGTGATCATCACCAGAACAAACTCTACAAGAGATGGTAAGAGGTCTTTATGGGTTTCTATGCAATATCTTAGTCACATTTTATATACAAAATACATATAAACACTTACTGAACTGTGAATGCAGACATATAAAAATTAGATGTGAAAGTAGCTAAATTGCTTTGAAAATCGAATTCAGATTACAACGAGTGATTTGTCTACTCCTGGGAAGACTCCAGAGACATAACAGGAAAATAACAGAGGACTGTGATCATTTGCCTTAGATTTATAGCTTTTGTTTCCTTGAGGAAATCTCTTATTTCCATTTATTCCACAGCTGAAAAAGCACAGACACAGAACTAAGTTAGACTAAAAGTGTTCCTTTTCCACCCCAGTGCAAAACATTTCTGTAATTTCTTTTTTAACAGATGTATTTTTAAAATTCAAATGTAAGAGGGGTTTTAAAGGGTCACTTTCAACCAAAAAAAAAAACAAAAAAAACCACCAAACCAAAAAAACCCACAAAAAGTAGTTGGATGAGCACCAGGATCACAGTTTTGTGTATGAAACAGGCTTTTTGTCTTCCTTTCCCCAAAATTAACAACTGGAACTAGTCAGCTAGACAAGTCAACCAGCTGGATTCCACAGCTTTCAGTAAAGTCATCAATGCCCTTTTTAGAAACATTCTAAAAGAACTGGAGAAAATTTTTGAGCTTTAAAAGAATATATTGTCTTCTCTGGAGATACAGAGAATGTAGGAGATACCTGCTTTTGTCAAGCTTCATGGTGTTTCAAAACTGGATTTTAAAGTATTTTAATATTTAAGGTAAAAAACCAGACAAAATGTTTTAAAAGTAACCTGTGAATGTGTTAGATTTGATAACAGGACATTCTCATCTGTCTGCTGAAGGATGAGGAGTCAGTGTGACATTCTTAAGCAGGGGGAAACAGTAATTAAAACATAGTTCATTCTAGCTGTTAGGTAGTTGGATGAATAAGAGTGAAGAAGTTCCATATGGAAGGCAGATGCTTTTCTTGCACCCACTCATTTTGGGAATAAATAATCTAAACTGCATGGTCTGGTAGCAATGTAATGTTAGACCAAGAAGAGACTAACAATGAAGTTTCAACTCCATGAATTCTTACTTTTCAGGAAAGATAAGTCGTCTCAAATAGGTTGTAATTTTTGATCAGAAATATCTTAAGGCATGTAAGTTTGTTGTGGTGGATCTTCTCTGTGTACTCTGTTAACTGAAGGTATTTTGTTTCTGAGAGCACTTAGCAATGACCTTAAAGAGAGATAGCATTTATAGATCTCTTTTGGGATAATGGGCTCAATTTTGCAGAAATGTGGCAGCATGGAAGTTACAATTATTATTCCAAACTCGCTCATATTTGCATTATTACCTGAGAACCAGAAAGTGAAAACAAATGTAAGTAGACTAAGTTAACTTCTCTTGATAGTGTTAGCATTAAATGGAAAGTGTTTCTTGGGTTTGTGTTTTCTGTTTTGCTTTGGGATTTTTTTTTCCCAAAGAATCATTCTTTAAGACTGTAGAATGGTGCCAATCAAGAAAACAGACTTAAAGATTTTTGTCTTGTAAGCCCTTTAAAAAAAAGAATCCACTTAATAAAGGACTGTAAATGTCACATTCATCTGTGAAAACCTCTGTTTGTCTCGCCACAGTTTTGAGTGTTTGCCAAAACATGGCTTAATTAAAATTTTCCAATTTGAAGTTCAGGCTTTCCATTGTAGCCCAGATAAAAAATTTTCTAAGGAAATTAGGACACGCGGGGAAGGAAAAAAAGATTTGCCGTTTAGTTTACTTTATGGCCTTCTTTAAGATTCTCTATTATTGCACTTTTTGAGAGTAGGATGGAGAAGGGACATGAAATGGCTTGTATGAAGGGAGCTTAAGGCTAGAGGGACTGTGGGCCTTTGTATTTGCTGGTGAGGTGAAATCTGAACAGCGTAAAACTGGTTTTTTCAGGAAAACTGAGATTTGCTGGAAGACAGGAGAAGGTGTGTTACAGTATGTTTCATTCTATAGAACTATTTTTCTCCATACTTTATCAGTGACACTTAATTACATCTTTTCATGTTTTGGTTGCTGATGAGTACAAAAGGGAGATTTACTGGCAGCTCGCATTTGGCCAAATATAGTCTTGTTTTTGATCGAGGTCATGATGGATATATGAACTTGTCTGAATTGCCATTTGACCTTTTCTGAGAAACTTTGGCAGGCAGACGCAGGAAATATGTTACTGGATAAAATGAATGCCTTTGTTTTATATGGAGGAATTTTAATCTTGTGTTTTCTGTCTGCGGATTTGGAAATCAGGTGTGGGTTGTAATACCTACACCTTGGAATGACTTGGTTCTTACAACTCACGCGAGTGGCTGAGGAATTGGGGAATATATCCACATAACACATTCCCTAAAAAGAACTGATTCCCACGGTAGTAGCACGAACACTTGGAAAATACCTTCTGGATACTACAGCTCCTCTATTGCAAGTTCTTCACTGGTAGTTGTGTTGATGCAAAAACAATCTCTTGTAGGAGTAATGAAGTGTAGGAAGTAATGCATGTGCACTGTGTTGTCGTTTTCAAGTCTACATGTTTTATCATAGGTAAAGGATGACCGGTGACTAAAAGGCAGAATTGTGCGTGCATTTATAGTGTTTCTCCCTTAATTATTGTTTGTTTTCTCTCTCTCTCTCTTTCCCTCTGCCCCGTGTCTTGGCCACAGGAGGACACTGAGCCGTGGTATTCTCAGAAGGTGTACACGAGATACTGGAAGCACTATAACTTAGCCATGCGCTGGATGCGGAGGCACCAGAAAGCCTACAGGAAAGCCATGGAGTCCTTTTATCACCTACCGTGGTATCCTCCTGCAGCCTCTCCAAGTAGCCACTACTCAGACTGGGATGGGAATGATCTCCCACATGCCCAAAACTATTCTTCCCTCTGTCGACCACGTGGCAGAGCTCCATACCACGGGGGAGCTCAGCAGGGCACAGGTGCCCACCAAGGGAAGGAGGATGCTGAAGAAGACTCTGAAATGGAGGAGGATGCTGAAAGGGACTCCGAAATGGAAGAAGACTCCGAGTCTGAAGGGGAGATAGAATATGACTTGAGTAACATGGAGATCACAGAGGAGCTTCGCCAGTTTTTTGCAGAGACGGAGAGGCACCGGGAAGAGCTGCGTAAGTCCATACTTGTTCTGTGTTTTCTGGTATTTGATGGCCATAACATGGAGTGCTGGATGACTTCAACTTTTACAGGTTTTGCAAGAATTCGCAGAAATAGGCACTGCAAGTGAGCAGACCAAGCAGAATGAAGTAGGCAAAGCTGATGGCTGCACTTCAGTACCATTTATTAGAAATAAATCTGTGAAAATGTTTGTAAGTTTTTTGGTGAGGGACAGAGAGGGATAATTATGACTGCAAAGAGGAGAATAACACTTTTGTTCAGAAGACAGTATTAATCTTCAGCACTGAAGAAAAAACACCAGTGTTTTCATGGTTAAATCTGGTTAACATGCTATATTTCTGAGAGGAGAACCCACAGGAAATGCTTTATTACATCACTGAACCCTAGAGTGAGCCTCAGCGTATTTTATAATGTGGAGCAGCCATTTTGTTTGTTATTCTTTGGCTAACCCAATAGTAACATTTCGTGACCCTTTTCTTCTCTCCCTGCATCTTTTTCATTCTGTACTGTACCACAAGTTTCTCTTTGTTTCGCATCTTGATCTGGACCCAAGTCCTTTATCAGGGATTGTAAGCCAAAGACTTAAAATTTTTCTCAGCTCTTGATCCTTGGATCAAGATGTTGATCCTTCGTCATCTTTTTTCTGTGAAATCCTTAAAAGAAATAAAGGATTATGCTGTACTTCATTGACACTTTACTCGTATACAGATGTTGCAGGCAAATTTATCCTGCTCTTTTAAGAAAGCAGCATGATGCAAATAACTTCACACATGACTCCAGTAGTAAGTGCCCAGAATGAATGCTTTAATAGCTCTTTCTCTGAAGGAGAAAATGTTCTAAAAAGATATAATAAAGGCAGTGATTGGGAGGGAAAGACAGAAATGTTTTTATTTTAAGTTCTTTGATCAGATGGTATCCAGTGAGTTGAAACAATTCAGCCTGACTTCACACTTCTCATCAGCATGATACACAGTTGATCTGGTTAGCAGAGGAAAGTGAGGTAAGGAGCTCCGTTGTAGTGCCTGACGTGAATCCCTTTCTCATCATGCTTTTGCAGAATCAGCTTGGTGTTCTCTGTTGAAACGTTGCTTTGATTACATGATCCTTTAAGATGCTGGGCTGCTTCTGGAGATGCAGAACATTTTTCTTTGGATTTATTTTGATTGTTATGGTTAGTGGTGTTTAAAGGTATGCAAGTGATTAAAGTGATATACTGGGAATTGGGAAATCTGGGCTCAGAGATGTTCTCTGTTGCAAATATCCTGTATGACCTTGGTATAGCTATTTAATCTCTTCCTGACCCCTTGCTGGCTGCTCTTGCTAAAAATATGATTTGGTTCTTTGTGATGAGCAGGTGAATTGGGAAGAGGTTTGTGACTCAGAATACAGATTTTACTGCCGTTCCTTCCGCCCCAGCGGTACTTGGAGCTGTTTGGAATGATTAGGTCTCAGCTGTGTGCTACATAGCAACCTAGTTCTGGATAAGTGTAACTCCATTCATCTCAGTGTCACTGTTGCAGATCTTCATGCAAATTTAAGTGGGCTCTGGTCTTTAGCTACTGCGTGCCTCAGTTTCTTTAGTAGATTCCATGACAAAGTGAGGATAGTACTAAGTAATTGTCTATAATTCCTCAAAGCAGGAAAAAGTAAACAAGTACTTGATTTAATTGAAATTTAGAAGTGCCACAGAAGTCTTGGGTGAATGGTGCTATCTAAATGCTAATTTTGTGAGTAATTAAAAATACATTATGATCTTGTTCAGAAATAATTTTTTTGTGCATCGTGAGGGGAAAGGAAAATAGAATAAATTTTTTATTCTGTTGAAGTTTCTCAAAAACATAAGCAGCAAGGAGCAGGGGAAAGTCATTGTTTCCCTGATGGTGTGGAAGTGAGCTTCTATGGAGTTGAAGGCAGTACTACTGTACTTCAAGAGGTAGTTTTACTAATTTTCCTGCTTGCTGTTTATGAGCAAAATTAAATTCAGAGGTTCATTGAACTGTGATCCATAATGATGCTATCACGTGTATCTTTCATACTGTGCGCAAGAACAGTTGTCATTCTGTATTGATGCTTGAGAAGATGGAGATAATGCATCCACAAAAGAAATCCATGGTTACTTACGTATTTTCTCCTTAATGCCTTTTCCTTTTAATCCCAAACTGCATGTCCTGGGCTGCCTCCTCTACCTCAGGAAAAGATCTGTAGAGAAACTTGGGCACTGTAAACCTCAATAATGCCTGAAATTTAGGCCTCCATGTCTGAGAGAGGCATTTGTAATGGTGATGTAAGAGTTTTACATATTCTTTAAAGAGAATGGAAACGTTTGGGTATGTCAAAGTGGAATACCAACAGAGATATGGATGATCAGTTGAAGTATAAGCCAACTGTGAGGGAACATTAAGGGGAAGGCTGTGCCTCATGTTTTCTTCCTCTGCCATAACTAAGGGGCTCCAGGTGGAATTCACAGCCTTTGACCCCTGCACCTTGATACTCACTTGAGAAAAGACACTCAGCTTGCTCTTCCATTAAAAGAAGAGTTTGCAAGAGTTTGATACATGTTTATCTGCAACTTACATGGGAAAAAAGCAGCAATGGGACAAATAGAAAATGGAATTCGGCACTTAAGGAAACTAATCTTTGTGAAGGATAAGTTCTGTTAGTCTGGTATTTTTCAAGCCCTGAAAAATTAGGAAATACTACACAGCATTAATGCAGGTGTTTTGGACACGCATAGTGAGAGTCTGGATTTTCCAAGTAAGATGTAGTTGGTTCCCACACATGATCCACATCTCATCAGCATGTAGAAGGATAATCTAATAGATTAAAATGAATACTAGCTGATGTCAGACTCTTCTCTTACAATACCTGATCTAGGGCCTGCCGGAAGTGAATGTGATCACAGACATCAGAGGAGAAGATTTTGCCAACTTTAACTTTATAAAACTTAAATAAGCCTGAGATGTAGGTGGGAATGAGACAACTCGAAGATCTTGGAGGTGTTTTCCAACCTTAGTGATTTGATTCTCTGATTCTATGAAAGATACTTGTGCCTGGATAGTGACATACAAGCCTTAATGCTGACTGCAAAGAGAAAGCTTCAAAGATAAGAAAGCCATTGTGTCAGACGAGCCAAAGAAGAAAACTTCAGGTTCATTTCATGTTTTGGTAACTGCCACAAACTTGAAGAAAAAGCAGATTCCTTACTTTTAATAAGCAATTGCTTGTTTTGTTTTCACAATGGGCATTTGCAGTGATTGGCTTGACTTGCAAAGTAAGGGCTTTGAAACTGGCAAACTTGCTGCATGATTTAACACTTCTGCAGTGATACAGTTCACAAGCAACCTCTTTTAAAACAATCTTTTTTTTTGTCTTTGAATTCAGGTCAGATTCTTACTAGTTTTTATATTCATGTCATGTGTTGCAGTCAAGTTACATGTTCCTGGAATGCCCAGAAGTAATTGCAAATAAAGTTTTACTGAGGCTGTATGAACTCAGACATACTAATGCACTGAAAACTTATTTAGATACATGGTGCATTTGGTTAAAATCCCTTACAGACAATTTTAATTCCTTTCCTCTTCAGTTGTGTCTTCATACACAGTCATAATTATGTAGTGATTTTCCTTTTATAGAGGATTTCCTTGTCAGGCTAGTCTGTTGTTGTTGTTCTGGTTCTTTGTGTAACTGGGGATCCTAATAGACTATGCTCCTTGGGGATATTTTTAGTTGCATTTAAAAGTGTTCCCTCTGGCTGTTGGAGAGCATGAAGCTGTTATCCTGGGTTACCATCCCTGTTGAATCTAGGTAGGATACCAAATTCTCCAGGTATGGAGGATGTAAAGGACAGAATGCACTAAGTTGCCTTTTATATCTGCAAGAATTAAAAGGGCTGAAACCAAGAAAGGAATATTCACAAACCTAACAATTCTTTCAATTGTCTAATTGCACATATTTATTATGCTTTTAAATTTAGCTTTTAAAACATGTAGTTTGTCCTTATGTAGTTTTTCTTTGTTCCCTTTTACATAAAGGAGAAAACACTGTATTTGGGTGAGTACAGCATTTCAAGTACATTGAAAACCATTCTGTAGTAGTTAACAGGAAACAAGACAGTGTCCTTTATTTAAAAACAAAGAAAAGGAAGGGAAAGTACCACCATGTCAGTTCATTACTGAAGGTTAATAGTCTGTCATTTGTTAATGCTCTGAATAGTTTTTTCCATTAAAGCTTCTGTTTGTATTGCCCACACATACCCTCCAGCATTTCCCAATAGTGTTGTCTCAACTTAAAATTTTCATGCTAAGTGGAAAACATTTTTTTAAAAAGTGAAAGGAAATGGTGAATGAAGATTTTTCTTTCAAAACTGCAATTTGTAGGGTTTTTTCCCTCAGGTTTCTTTTTCTCTGAAAAAGTTACCATTGCCTCTTTTGTGAAGAGGGAGTAATGGAATTTTCTGTGTTTTGAAATTTGTTTGAATTATACCAGATCCGTGAAGCTTTTGGTTTTGTTTAAGGCCTGTGTGCAGCTTTGGAAAAGAGCCTTTGATTCAGGGGGTTTGCAAATATGTTTCCCTTCTTTCCTTTGCTTTTGGTAAATGGTTTGCCCTGTTTTGTCTCTTTCTCCATCAGAGGTTAGCTCAAATTCTTGAATTACAAATTCCTGGTCTTCAGCATTTATGTTTTTTCCTCCCTGCCCTAAGCAGGGGAGCATTATGGATGGTAAACTTAAAAATATCTGATCAACTTCCTTGGCTTTATCAGCCTTGGCTGACAAACTTTTTGACAACCAAAAAGCCTTGTTTGGCATGAACTTTCACCACAATCTTTAGAAGCTGAGTTGCTAAAGCTTCTGAGAAATGCCTGTGAAATAAGAGCGCTCTCTGCAATGTGTGTGGGTGCTTAAGAGATGCTTTTGAATCATGTTTTTATGTGAACTGAAGAAGAAATGTGAAAGTCGCTCCTTTTGTACCACATCTCTGATCTTCATAATTGAACCTTTTATTGTGTAGCAGCAGAATCTTCTCAAGTGCACACCCTGTGTCCAACATAGAGGCTGTGTTATTTGGTACTGGAAGCCAACAGCTGAGAAAGTGCCTCATTACTAGAGAAACAAGGAAAAGTGCCACAGTTTTCACTGCTTTAATATTAAAAACCTATCTGTACTTGCAAAATTAAAGAGTCTGAAGTGCAGTTGGAGAGCAACAGTTGGGCACGGTTTTATATCTATTTCATGATAGACGGATAGGTTTTCTTTGTACTAAGAGTATCAATTTGGGAACACAGCCATACTTAAAATATATGATAGTCAATAAAATGTCCTTGGATCTTATGCTAGGGACAGAATTTGAGCTTAAGAGAATTTATAACTCTGCTGTGTGACCCTGTGTCTTTCCTATCAAGCCGACACATTTTGCAACATTGGACATTATGCTGTACAGGTGTACTTCCTGCTGCAGGAAGCAGTGGAAGAGAGACACTATAAAGCTTGAGGAAACTGCACTTTTGGTGTCATTGGATCAAGTGCAGGGAGGAGTGGATATCCTCTACTGCGTGCTCCAGAGAGTTGGGGGGGAGTTTATGTGTATACCTGGAAATTGTATGTAAAGTCTTTCTTATTTTTATGTGCCTCAGGCTGAGACTGACAGTGTTGGCAACCAGTACAAGGCCAGGCTTCTTGTTTTGCTGCTAAGGGGTTCCGCAGGTTTCAACTCCTAGGTGGCATCTGGGGATGCTGTGGACCATTCTCCCATGTGTGCAGTGTGAACCATTGAGTAGAGCTTGGGCCTGGAATGCCGCTTCCCTATCTGCCAGTGGCTGTACTGGTCTCAGTTCTCCCTAAGCATGCTGTGGAGTACTGGTATTTGAGTTACAGCAGGTTAATGCTAGGAGTGGGGGAAAAGAAGCTCATGTGGTTCAGTGGAACTGTAGTGTAGACATTGCTTTAAGAGGAATGCCAAGATGTCGAATGTCTTTACTTCCTCTTACATTTGATGGAAATGAAGAATGCTGTCCAAATTTGAATGTATTACACTTCAGGAATTTGTGTCTGAAATTGTAACCCTTTATTTGTCTGTCTGCTGTATTCCTGTTATTTTAGTGAGATGGTACATATGTTAGGTGACTTCTTGAGAGGTTCAGTTTTTTCATCTTTATAAGGGATTTTGAGTACCTCAGCAGGAAATTAGCAAAAGCCTCAAGTGGTGGAAAGGTGAACAATATGATCTGAGAGAATTGTTCTTTACAGACCTTAACATGTCATTCCCATGCCCAGAACACATCTTGTTGACATCTTTGGTGAACAAATACAGGATTGGAGCTACCTTGTCTCCCAGAAGTATTGTCCCGAAGTTTTTCATGAGTCAGTAAGAGAAGTCTGGTAAAGTTGAATTGTTGCTATTCTTGCTAAATCAGTGTTGTGGTAAAATTCCTTCTGACTGGACTTGTCTTGAGGATATGGGAATAAGATGTGCAGAACAGAGACAGGTCATTGCTCCTCTCAGCTGCTGTGTCCCTCACTATCCATGTGCTAGAGCTGCTTTTGATAACTGTTTCTTCATAGTTGCTGGTTACAGAAGGATCTCCTGGAAACAGGTCAGTAGCTTGTTCTGATGCATTAGCTCTTGGAACTTTCTGTTTACAAAGAAAATACATGTGATAATTCAGTTTTAGATGAGATAAGCAGAGTGTCAGTGCCTGTTTTGTGTCTGTGTGGTTTCCAAGGTTTGAGGGTATTGCTGTGACATACCTGGCCCCTGCAAGGTTTTGGCAAAGAACCAGCTGGTGGGCCCCAAGGCTGAGAGGCCTCATGGGGAAGAATGAATCCTTCCCCAGTCTTATTATAAAAGCAAAAAGAGCTTTCAGAATGCTGTTTTGGAAGATTGCTTCATATGGGAACAGTTTGGTGTGGGAAGATGCAGACACTTCTTACACTCGGAACTGATCCTGGTAATTTTTTGCAGGCAGGTCTGCCTGCTTGCTTATTCCATTAGCATCTGCAGCTGCTCTGAGGAGCTCCTCTAGTCTCCCCTTCATTCTTTGTCCCTGTAGGGAAGCCTGTGAAAGCAGCTGCAGCTGCTGTGGAAAAGAGCAGGTGAGACCATGCTGACAGACATAGTTCTAGAGAAAAGTGGCATAAAAGCATCTCTGTGCTAATCACTCGACTAGGGCAGTCTGTCTTCACAGTTTATGCACTTTTCTTTTTTTCCTTAAAATTCCTCAATTACTGGTTCCATCTGGGTGCCACATGCAGCATTTCTGGATCTCTAAATGATTTTACTTAGGAGAGAGCCATGTCTCAGTTTTCTGCTGATAAATCTGAATTCATCTGCCTTTAGTGTGATACTTTCAACTTCATAAGTGGACAGTGACAGTCTGGGCTATGAATTAACCTATTTTGGTATCTACCGGGGGGAACTGTTGCTGTAGGAAGAGTGTTTAAAGTTTCAGGGTGTTCAGCACTGGAGTAATTGAGAAAAGCGAATCTCAGAGACCAAGGTAGAAATGGATGTAATGATGATGTCTGCTTTCTGAGCTCATTATCTACAAAATCTGCTCAGGAGCTACAACAGAGCATGGCAGCAAAATACCTCAAGCGTTAGACATTTTAGGTATCTCTGTTATAAAAGCAAACCTCTTGTACAGATTTGCTTGGAGACACGTAATTTACCCCTGCTAATTTTAATGGCGTGTTGTTAATTCCAAGACTTCAGAGACACCGTTCAGATTTCAACTTCTCTTACTGTGCCTCAGTTTTATCAGAAGCATCCAGATGGACTTCACATCCTTCATCATTAGGGAAATGTGGGTGCTGTGATGGCAGAAACTGAGAGTTCAGAGACTTCCATCTGCCTGGGTCTTTTCTAATGTCAGTTCTTCTCACACTCAAAATCAAGTGAGAGAGACAGGCAGAGGCTGTTACGCCGCCCATCTGAGACTTGGGTGGCCTGTACAGGCTTCCATCATGGCCTGGGGCTAGATCCACAAAAGCTTTCAACGTATGTGGAATTTTAGAAACTCATATCCAAAATAATAATCTTTCTCTTCCAGCCATGCCTTCCAGGAAGAAGCAAGCTAGTCATTTGTACCCGAAGGATGATGTATCTTAAACCCAAAGGTTCAGGGGAACATTGTCCCTCTTGTCTTTTCAGGGGCTGACTTGGGCCCCTGTGCCACCTTGTGATGTCATCCACTGTGCAACCTGTTCCAAAGAAACTAAAGCACCTCCTGCTCTATGAATTGGTGTCCATCTTCTTTTTATTTAGAGGTGTAATACAGGGGTGATAGCGCTTCCTTGTTGCTCAGGAAGATACGAGAAGGTTGATATGGCAACATACGAGAAACAGTTGTGCTGCAGCCCTATGAAGTACTCAGTTCATCAGTGTTACAATTGTTGTTGGCCTCCAAAGTACCCAAAGCTGTTCATGTGGATATCGGAATTTCCCCCTGATATTTTGAAGGACATGTGTCTTAAGTTGTCAGAACACTGCTCTGGTACACGGAAATTATGGAGGTAATGTAAAGTAAAGGCTATATCTTAAATGAATATTTGTACTGAAATAAATAACATGGGTGTTACACTGTTGAGTGTTATTGTTCACATTTAGCTGGATAAGAATCTCCTGGGTTTAATTTTGTTTGTAGTTGTTGAAGTGCTTGTCACTCTAAAAGTCAGCTCTGTATTCACAGAAATTGGAGAAACTTTGTTAATGAATGTAGGTCTCCAAAGAACATGCTGGGCCTCAGCATTTTATGGTGGTTCAAATACTAACAAACCGATGCTGCTGTTCTCTCACTTCGCACAAGCCTTGCAGAGCACCTTCATCTCTAGGAGGTCTGCAATTTCTGATGTGGTTGCTGAGCAGAGGGTTGGAGGACTCGCTTTAAAATTCATCAGTTGTTATTGCCTTGGGATTTTTGGCCACTGGTATGGTGGGGAAGTAGGCTGAAAAATGTGGAAGAGTCCAGACTTTAAAGACTGCATCATGTGTGACATGTTTATGGAGGAGGTGTTGAGGTGCTGGATCACAGAGCAGCTGGCTGGCTTTGGAGGAGTGCAGAAGAAGTGCAGAAGCCTTTTTCTGATCTCTCCATTTCTTCCTAGGTAATGCTGGTGGTATGCAGGGAGTTGCATTCCCTGCTTTTGTGTTCTTCCCTTGACATTAGGTACTGACCTCTGTTCTGAACAGGCTGTCAGGCTAGATGGGATTTTAGTCTGATGGCTCTCCTTGTATAAAATCTTCTCTTCATCAAGTCACCAAAACACTCGCTTCATGTGTAAATTATTCCATTAAAGTGACAGGAGACATGGAGCTCCCAAGTGCTAAGAAGTACACCTTAACTTTCTGAAGGGTGGGATGCCAACTGCCTTTTTGAAAACAGACAGTGCTGACTTCTGCTCCAGCACCCAACCCTGGAATTACTTCTGAAGTCAAACATTTTCCGTTTGCAGAAGGTAAAATAGACGGACATCTGCAGATTTCCTCTGGCATATTTTCCTGATGGTTTTTGTTGTGTTTTTAACACTGGGCGTAGCAGTTACACTGATGTATTTAAGTATATTTCATTTAATTTACTAGAGTGCTGAAATGAGCAATGAGAAATGGAAAAGGTCATAGTTTCCAAAGCTACCCCTCAGCCCTTTCTTTCGTGAGTTGTGATATGCTTAACTGATTCCATTAGTTTGACCCTCTTTCCAGATGTCTCTTTGCAAATGCAGCGCACACAGTTTACTGGCAGCATGGAGAAAATGCGTATTTACTTGCTGAAATTAATTTTCTGTGGATCAGACCTTGTTATTTAATTCTGCATGTCTGTGGTAATACTAAATTATGGACATGCCAGCTAACTGAAAGGTCAGTTCATAGCCTGAATATACTTCCTTCCAGAAAATCAGCAACATGGCTACAGCTTGCTCTCCAAAAAAACGTTTTTCAAATGTTTTTGATAGCATAGCTTTCTCATGTCAGACAATAAACCAAACTTCACTTCAGCACTGTAGTCTGTGGCTGGAGTCAAGAAAGAAATTTCAATGTGAAGTTCAAATGTGTGAGTTTGATTTAGAATACTGACACAGGCTGCTTCCTTTCTTTTTTCCTGAGAACACCAAACTCAGTGTAATTTAGCTGTCTAGCACTCTGTGCATCGTGAAACACGTTCTTCCAAGTGCATATGCTTAATTTCTATTCAAGGTACACATAAAAAATTATTGTGAAACTCATGTTTCTTCAGTGTTCTGGTTTGCTTTTAAAGAGGCACTTTTAAATTTGAACATTTCCTTGTTCGAGCTCCTCTGTGCCATACATGTGTGTAGATATAGTTATATATAGATTTAAGTAATCCTGTTTACTCAACAGTGTTGTTTTTGTCTGGCATCAGCATTGTTGCCATCAGTGACAGATTGGAGTTGTTTTGGGGGATGGGAGTGCAGAGTCAGCTGGTTTGTATTTAGTCTTATTGCTGTAGACTTGATCCTTACTAGAGGCAGCTGCCAGTGCCTGATCCTGTACTAATTTCTAAGCAGTGGTCGGTCAGCAACTTCCCAGCAGTTTAATTCTGTCAGATGGCACCAGCACAGTCTGGACACGTTGGTGCCTCTGGTGTGATACAGAGCCCTGATTACTCTGGGCTCACCCGTGTGTTTTCTGTTACAAATGAGCAAATGCCTGATTATTAATTACATTAAGAGCCTTCAAATTTCTAGAGCAGGCTTTCACTTGAGGTTCCACTGGACTAGCTTCATGTTCATAGGGTTTAATTGTTTCAGTTCATTTTCTGGTTGGGATAAGGATATCTCTTTTTAAGGGTTTCATTGTGAAGGTAATAGAAGAAATTAAAAGAAAGGTGATTTGATGTTTAGCTGGGCAGTAACCATTGTAGCCTAGTGCTAGTGTAAACATGGACATGAAGGCTTATTTTGTTTCCGTGTAGGATTGTTGGCAGTTTGTTTTGGAGACCACACAACAGTCCTTCTCAGTTTTTAATCCTATTTCTATAACAGAAATCAGCCTCTTTATTCTCCAGTTAGCTGTAAAACTTTCTGCCAGTTACTTAACCCAAATAACAAAATAATGTGAGGTAATTAATTCTTTAAAACATTCAGGTAGGATGGATTAATTACAGTGAGGCATGTGCTTAATTAACTTGAGAATGATACATACCACCCAGTAGCAAACCTGAAAATGGATCACCTTGGTTCTAAGCTTCCTTCCTTTCTGTTCATTTTTATTTCAAAGATAATTTTCTTCACTTGCTGTCTTGGTAAGTAATTTTGTCCTGTTTCTACAGAGCTGTCCTCTTCAAAATGTGTAGAAAAGCTGGATTACAGTGAAAGAGAAGGTATCGGAGTACTTCAGATTTGTAAAATCTGTTTGCTGTCTGCTTAGACAGCTTGTTGCAGTTGAGTCTGTCTGAGGGAGTGCAGCCTCTCACCTGAGATTATTTCCTTCCCTTACCAATAGGTTTCAATTGGGCTGTGCTTCAATCTCAGTGCCAAAGCCAGGTTAAGCAATTTTTCTTAGACATTCGCTCCTGCTCTGGTGTTGCCAGGACACTGAACCATACCAGAACTAAATATAACTTGCTGGGGTTGGGCTTGGGGTTTTCTGGTTTCTTTGTTTGGTTGGTTGGTTAGTTGGGTTTTGTTTGGTTTTGATTCTTTGTTTGTTTGGGGGGGTTGGGTTGTTCGTGTTTTTTTCAGGATTCATTGTGTGGCCCCTTACACAGTTGTAATATCATCCTTGGGGGGCCTAGGAGCTGGAGCATGCAGTTAGGGAGAAGGAGGGAAGCAGAAATTGCATAAGCTGGTTTTCTAGCTGAGGAAAGAAAAATGTCCATGGAGCCATGGTTTCAAACTGCCACAAGCTTGCCAAGGAATCACATCTGCTCTTACTTCAAAGCTTGTAACAGAAAATTTTCTTTTTTCTTGAGAATATTGCATTGCTTGTAGATATATGTGGTGAAATACTCAGTTTCTTTTAACTTATTCCCTCCTCAACTAGCAGATGGAAACTTTGTCAGTGTAGATACTTGGGGCTTTAATACCTTCAGCATCTTTGTGGTGGTTGTGACTCTGTTGAAAGCTTAACCTTGCAGGCAATTACTCATACTGGAATTAATTTTTATTCCAAATCAGTGTTTTCAAGCCAGCCTACAGCATTTGATTTTTCTGAGTAGATTAGACTGCTGGCATAGGAAGATATGGCCTAGCTGTCTTTGGAGATCAGACTTCTGTTAAAAATGGGAAGGGGAAAGTTGCATGGTGTCACGGGGAATCCTTTCATCAATTTTTTGCAAGCACAAAGTTTTAAATTTAAGAATAAGTTTAAGTAGAAGTCTATTTTCCCCAAGCCAACTTATAGCTAGAATGAGGCTGTTCATTCTGCTATAAAATCATAATTTTCTTTTTTTCAGTATGTTTCCAAAATTTCTCTAAGTTACTTAGTGTTCCGAGGTAATCCTCCAGTAAGCAAGACCGTGCTGTTTTCAGGAACCAAGAATATTTTATCTTTACAGATGTGGGGGTGAGTCACAATTGTTTTTATCTCACAGGCTCCCACTGATGGAAACTCTTGTCCTGCAAATCTTTGCACTTGATAAAGAGTAGTACTTGAGATGTCAGTCCTCTGGAAATCCAGAGCTCTGTAGAGCTCTGCAGAAATTAAACTCCTTGAATATCCTGTTTACAAATCCTCAGATTTAAATCCTTATTTTGTTGGAATTCCTTTAGGCAAAGATTTTTGTTTTCCCCATGGTATCCCTGGTTCCTGCAAGTATGGGCACAATAAAAGGGTCTGATTCTATCACCTCGGGAAAACTCTTATGTAGGTTTGTGGTAAAGGTATTTAGCTTTTCTAGGAAGATGAAGAAGCTGGCATTTTGCGAGAATCCTGTGTGGGCAGAACGCTTAACACAGCAGATAGGCTCGTGGGAAGTGGCATTCAAAGAGAGAACTAAGAGTTTTTAATCAGTAGAAATGGGTAATGTTTTTAACTCTGTCAGTGTGGGCTGCTCAAGATAGCTCAGGTAGCATTTAAGATGAAAACCTCAGAAAGTGCACACGCAGCAGTAACAGAAAATAATTCATCACTTGAAGTAAGCAAACAGATATGTGAAGGGGGTATAGGTCAGTCTGAAATCATGGAGAAGAAAAAACACATTGGGACTGGGTAACGTGCAGTATTTCGTTGAAGAATCATATGCTAACTAAGCAAGAAATTGAAAGTCAGTAAAGGCATATGACACTTTGGAGGAACAAGTCTCTTACTGTAGTTACCATTGTGTGGAGCAGCACATGGCACACAGCGGGGTGTGAGCACTGAGAGACCTGTGGGGAAGGCTGGCTGTAGAAGAAATGTGTTCAGATGGCATATGATCACTGACTACAGTCATCTCAGGGTTGGATGTATAAATGCTGAGAGCTAAAAATGGTACGAGAAACCACACAATGCTGGGTATGAATCTTTCATTAAAAATCCGACATAGATAATTACCCTCCATACTTCTATCTCCTTTTAATGTTGCAAAGTCTCTCCATGGAGACTTTTTTCTAAATCAGGGAATTTATTTGGATTTTGGTTTTGAGGTTTTTCTTTTCTTGTTTTGTTTTGGGATTTTTTTCTTTTAATAAGAAAAGGATAAATTCTGGAGAGGAAATTTTTTTTATTACTGTATATATATTACTGTATATCACAGGATATTACAGAGAAAGAAAAGTGAAGTGGATCAAAGTTATGGCAAGTGTGTGACATTTTCCTTTTTATAAAATAAGAGAAACAAGACATCTGAGTTTCTAAGGGCCTGTGGAGAAAATAGCTTATGTCTGGAAGGGCTTAGGTTATTGTCTTGCTGAAAGTATATAAGGTCGTTTGTGTGTGTATGGAGGCCCAAATGCAGTGAATAGTTAATATACTAGTTACTGTTCATCCTGCTTCTGGCAGACCCTTGGGATAGAGGTAGTTGTCTGTATTTGTTCACTTTCATTTTCAGCTCATACACACCAGATTGAAAGTCATCCATAAAAAGTGGGAAAAGTGGTGGAGGGGAAACAATAACCCAAAACCTTCTTTCAAAGGGCCTGGAATCACTGAGGATGCAGTATGGGTTAGGTAGATATGCTGGTTTTGGCTGGGGTAGAGTTAACTCTCTTCACAGTGGCTGGTGTGGGGCTGTGTTTTGGATTTGTGCTGAACACAGGGTTGATAACATAGAGATGTTTTTGTTATTGCTGAGCAGGGCTTGCACAGAGACCAGGCCTCTTCTGCTTTTTGTGCTGCCACACTGGCAAGGAGGTTGGGGGTGAGTGGGTGGTTGGGAGGAGACACAGCCGGGACAGGTGACCTGAACTGACCAGCGGAATATTCCAGACCATATGACATCATGCTCAGTATATAAACCTGGGGGGAAGAAGGGGAAAGGAGGGGATGTTTGGAGTGATGGCATTTGTCTTCCCAAGTCACCGTTACATGCGATGGGGCCCTGCTCTGCTGGAGATGGCTGAACACCTGCCCAACGATGGGAAGCAGTGAAATTTATTACTTGGTTTTGCTTTGCTTGTGTGCATGGCTTTTGCTTTCCCTAGTAAACTGTCTTTATCTCAAGCCACGAGTTTTCCAGCTTTTACCCATCTGATTCTCCCCCTGATCCTGGTGGTGGAGGAATGAGCGAGCAGCTGTGTGGGGCTTGGTGGCTGGCTGGGGCTAAACCACAGCAGATCTCGACTTTTTTCCTTCACAGGTAAAGAATTATATTTACTGTGTTTGGAACAAGGTGTCCAAACTGGTTTTGACCAGGTAATGATGACTTCCCAGCAGAGTTGGACTTGGTAGGAATAAGTTAATTTTGAAAAGAGCTTCAAGAGAGAGGAAGTAGAACCGACCAATTGGGAAAACATCAGCAGTGCAGGACCCAGCTATCACTGCAGCTGCTTGCCTGCCTTGTGAGCATTTGCAAAATACTGTTCCCCATTTGGGGGAATCTTGCCAGTAGTTGAAGATGAATGCTGTGAAAGAAAGCATGTTTATTTTAGTCTGTGTGAACTGGGAGGAGGAACTACTTAAAACTGTGTAAAAATTACTTGTTTCATGTCTATAACTTGGCAGCAAAATGCCTTGTGAATTTGGTATGTGAAACTGATCTGAGGATGAGCTGGGGACTTCATTGCTGCAGGTTGAGAATTAGTGTTTGGATAAACCTTGCTACCTACTTCATGGATGAAGTGGTATTTGGTCCTTGCTTGAAGTAAATTTGGTTCTTGCTTCAGAGAAATTCTGGTTGCTGCTGTGAGCTCAGGACTATAGACAGTTTATAATTTCGTTTGTTTTTTCCGTTGTCAGATGCCTGTTGTCATCTTTTTGATGAAGAAGTAATTGCACATTTAGCTCAAGTTGCACTGCTTTGCATTGTTTTTAAAGTAAACGCTGAGGTAATGGAAAGAACCCAGACTGCTGCAAATGAGAGCAGTTCTACTTCCCAGCCCCTGCCCCACCAAAGAAAGTTTAGTGTTCATCTCAACAGGACAATACTTTCTCTGCTGTTATCTATTCCTTATATCTGTGTTTGACTGGAAATACTGCTTTTGGAAAAGAAGCATTTGGTTTCTTTCCTTGATTGTCTTTGAGAGCAAATAGTGCTGCCATCCGTGAGGTGGTGAGATACAGCGACAGGTTGCCCAGAGAAGTTGAGAAAGTGCTCAAGGTTGGATGGGGCTCTGAGCAACCTGGTCTAATGGCAGGTGTCCCTTCCTATGGCAGGGAGTTTGGAACTACATGATCTTTAAGGTCCTTTCCAACCCAAGCCATTCTATGATTCTTTCTGTGACTGTGAACTTTGTCTCAGTAGTATCTCTCCTCAAACAACAGGTTTGAAACTGCAACATATTCCACACAGCTGCAGTAGTACTACCAGCAACAGCTGTCATATTCTATGCCCAAATTCAGCCTTTGGTGCAAAAAACTGTGGGTCCCCGTAGCCAGTTTCTGTCCCAAGCCTCTGCTTGGACTCTGCAGACCTGATTTATGTGTCTGAGACTGTAATGCAATCACTCTGGGACTTTTTTTAACCAGTAGCTGTGGAATAGCAGAAGTTGGGTTAGAAAGTTAAGGGCAGTACATCTGATAAAGTGTAAAGTAAAACATGTGCTCCAGATGTCCAACAGGTAATTTTGAGAATGGAATTTAAATTGGTATTATTATTTTGATTGTTACTACTAGGATCTGCAGATTTATGAACTACTCTGTGCTACAAAATGGAGATTGATGTGCCCTAAACTGTAATCCACTCATCCATCATAAAGCTTCTGCTACAGACCTATTTAATTTCCAAACAGAAGAATTCATTATCTATCTCTGGGGAAATTAATTTTTCTTAATAATAAAGCATTAGTGTGTGCAATGAGCTATCAGCATTCTATGGCAAGCAAGCGAGGAAGCAGCTGTCTCTAGCATGCAGCTGTGGAACTAAAGAATAAAGAATTTCCATGGGCAGTACAGAAGTACAGGGAATTATCTTTGTGGCCCAAGAGAGTTAATAAATATGGGTTCAGTTCATTGCCTTGCCAGAGTTTTGCTGTGGAGAGACATTGGTGTCCCAGGAAATCGGTTTCATTGGGACACAAGTGACCTGTGTAGTCACAGCCTGGATGCTATACCTTGTCCTCAGAGTGCTGAGCCCTCTGTAGGCAGTGTTAGTTCCTCCTTTAATTCAGACCTTCTGGTTAAAATGGCCTGACACCAAATAAATCTGACTCTTTGAAAAACACATATGGACTCTAATGTATGTTTCCATGTGAATTCTGGCAGTGCAGCCTATTCAGGGTGTGCCCTTAAAGCAAAGTCACAGAAACCGCTCTCTGGAGTAAATTGCTAATAACTCCTCAAAGCCTCCTGTCCCTTGTCAACCAGCACAAGACTGTGAATGGTGTTTCAGATGACAGGACAAAAGCTTTCTGTGTCCCTGTCAGACAAATAGATGCCAAAATTGAAGTTTCTGATTATATTCTTTAAAATATCTATTTTATGTGAATGAGGTATAGGAGATAATTCCTTTAGGAAGGCTGACAGGCAGTTGGCTTCTCTGTACAGTACTTTCCAGTATAAAAATAAACTGCAGATGTTTGACACAGATCTGTCAGGATACTTAACTTTGGGTTGGGGTTTGCAGATGTCATGTGCATTGCGGAAGCTAAATCTTTGCCTTGAGGGGAAAGAGGGAAGAGGTACATGGCAGCAAATACTGAGAAGCATGTCCTGTGTGTGTCTGACGCATTCGGATCTGTGGACACTGTCCTTTTTGATATTTAAAAAATCCCAGCTGCTGTTGTTAGTAGTGAACTGTGTCTCTTATGCAGTTTTGAGGACAGTCCTTTGTTATTGGTAGGCAAAGGAGTTCAGCTGCCAGGTGATTTTCTACATCTTGTAGAAATGACACAATAAGAGGGGAGTTTTGTATAGGACTTTGCTGTTTTAACTGCCCTGAGCATTATTTGTTTCATCAAAGCAGCACCCAGGAGGTGGAGGTAGGTTTGGACATGCAAAATCAAGTTGCCAACTGGGCTTACCAAAGGGAATTTTTGTTGACAGATTGGTCCAAATGTTTTGCCTCTGTGAATTGTTCTAAATCCTCTTTAACAGACCTGATGCATGCATTTATGTTGGTGGTATTTTGATTGTCTTCAAAGCAATAGAGTAAGGCTGCCAGCTGTGAACTTTGCAAGCCTTGAGAAATGGATGAGGTTGGATAGTTTACTAAACACAGTGCTTACAGCTGTGTTTCATTGAATACACTTAATGGCAGACATGACAGACCGATTTGTTCATTTTCATAGAGTAGTAACTGATTACATTTTCTCTTGGCTATGATTCAGCTAAAGTTGCATTGTCCTGTGCAGTTTCCTTTCTCAGCTGCTAAGTCATTACTTTGGAAACACCTCTCCTGTTTGTTTGGGGTTTTTTTGGTTGGGGGAGTGGGTTGGGATTTTTTTGGTTGGGTTGTTTCTGTGTTTTCTTGGTAAGGGGAGGGGGATTGTGTTTCAGGTTTTGGTTGTTTGGGTTTTTTTGTTTTTTTCAAGGCGTGTATATGTTGGGAAGAAATGAAGCAAGGCTAATTTTTGCTTACTAGTACTAATACAGAGGTTTTCTACAATTTTAGGGTTAAATTCCAGGATCTTCTTCCTTTCTTCCCACTTGTTCCAGCCTGGCTTTATCGTGATATTTAGTAGGAATTTGTCTTTATGCAAAATGAGCACAGCTGTACCCTAGGAAGTGTGAATTTTGGCCTTTTAAGACCCAGAAAAAATATGAATATGTCATATTTTTAAAAGCTAAACTGAAGCATGATTGGTTGATAGCTCAGTAATTTACGTCTCTTATGGTTTATTTGTCTAGGGAGGCAGCAGCAGCTGGAAGCTGAGGACCCGTACGTGGAGGCTGATCAAGACCTTCACAGGAGGACGGAGCGTTCTGTGGAGCCACCTACGGAAAGACCTGGGGAGAGGCGAATGGCAGAAATGAAGAAACTGTATGGTGCTGATGCTGCCAAAATCCAGGCAATGGAGGCTGCCATGCAGCTTATCTTTGATAGGAACTGTGACAAAAAGCAGCCCAAATACTGGCCCATTATTCCCCTTAAGCTGTGAGTACCTGGATTGTGCTCTAACAAGGCACAGCACTGTGCCTCAGTCAGGTTGTGCTGCTGAAAGAACAAACTACCAGTTTTAGTTTTGATTGGGCTTTGGGGCAGAATCTGGCAAGGACAGCATGTGTTTCTTTGGCCTTTGTTTCTTTTACACTGTCTGTCAGCAGTGCTCACTGTCCATTCAACCCACATACAGTTGTCAAGTAGTAATAGGAGGGACGAGAATATCAAGCCTGTCTTAAGTCATATGTTTGCTCATTTGATACCCGCCTGCCTTGACCATGCTTGCAAGAAACAACAATATCTATACTCAGTGAACTGGGAAAACTTAAGATGATGCAAATAAGAAAAAGACTGTAGGAATTGTCTGCTCTTACTGTTTAGGAATTTGAGTGATCCCATTTTTTGGTCTTAACATAGTAGCATTTGGATCTCGTTTCACTTAGCACAGCTTGAAGTGTTATGTCTGCTAATACTGGATTTTTTTCGAGAACCAGGATCCCACTGGCCAAGATACAACTTATCAAATTACCATGGCCCAGACATTTGAATCCTTTTTAAAGGTTTATAATAATGCAGGAAGTTTTTCTTCCAGACTGATACTTGTCTGGCAGAAGTTTGACTCTAAAGCAACATTATATGGAAAAATCTTTTAATGAAGGGGGTGGGAGGGTGGGACAGAAGCCTGATGTGGTCCTGTCTGTTAGAGATCTGTTTAGCAGAAGAGAAACTTAAGAGGACACAGCATTATAGGGGACAGTGCGTGCAGTGATTTTTGCTATTCTAATAAAAAGCATCTGATGGGTTTGAAGCTTTATGGAAGGCTTATTGTTTTGATAGACTACATCTGAACAATGTATATGGAGGTATGGAAGGCAGGTAACCTTGCAGGCTATGTCTGTTCTAGGTGCAGCTTACCAATGCCCACCTGCACATGACACGCACAAGCAGGTAGATGTGCCTCTGTGTGTACTCATCCACCTGCACAGGCTGTTTGGTTCCATTTCTGTCACTCTCTACTTTTGGTCAGTTGTGTTTGCCCCACTAATAGCTAACGAGATGGAGTGAGGCACACAGATGGTCTGTGTAAGAGAGGCAGAACTGGCCCCTCAAAACCAGTGACTCCTTAAAAAATGGTATCCTGAATACTTCCAAGGACTCTCAGTGAAGCACTCCTGCTACATCTCATTGTGTGCTGAGGGGCTGTAATTTGTCTCACAGCGTTTCCATGCCAGGGCAAAGGAACCTTCTGCTCATTTAATAGTGACACATTCATCTGCCTTTCTGGCAGCAGACGAAGGTCACAACTAAAACTCTAGCTTCAGTTTATTCTCAGTGTGTCCAGAGTATCTCTGTAGCATGTGTCGTTCGTAGTGCACACCAGCAGTTGCTGTACCCTCTGCAGCAGCCAGCTGCAACAAAGCAAGTCTACGATGCAGTTTCAAATATCTTTGTTTTACTAGGAGTTACTGTGTTTTTCCCGAGCAGCTTTTCCATGTCAGTTCCACCTCTTTCACTTTGGATGTGACAAGATGAAGTTGAATTGGAACACTGATGTTAGAAATCCCCGTCTCCAAGACTTATTGCTGGTGTGATTAATCTGAAAAACTTCGGTGAGACAGAAGAGGGAAAAGGGTTGTTAACAGTCATGCATTTGTTTTCACTCTTGGTTTTGGTGGGTTTTGTCAAAAATTCGGTGTCTTGTTTGGGTTTCCTTTCATTGACCAAATAAATTTTCTTCATAACACTTTGTAATTTACTTTTTTTTTTTTTTAAACAAACTTCCATACTTAGAGCACTTCAGTTCTCATATGCTAAAGCTTTCCTTTAGCTGCTGCATTGTTTAAGGAAGATTGAACTTAGAGCAAGAACAGTTTTAGCATATGGAGAAGCACAAGGAGTGTTGACAGGAGTTTTCACAGGGGTGCCAGTCAATATCACATATGTATGGTACTGTACAAAATGAATGGGAAGGTTGCTGCATCCACTGGGGGAAAACCCTGTCCCAGATTAACATACATAAATCTCTCTGTTCCTATTTGAAGTGTTTCCAGTGTGGTGATGGTGTTTTCCCTGTGCAGTTCAGTTCAGAAAAAAAGGAAGAATGGGTAGGACTGTTCTTGCTTTTCAACACAAGTCTCAGTTCTTACTGTGGTTTATTCTGCACCCAACTGGTTCTTCTAGCAGAAGCAGAAATTCGGGTCTCCAAAAGTATTTGTAGAGACCTCATACAAGACAACATTGAATTCTTTTCCTATTTCATATAAAATATAAAAGAAATTTCCTTGCCTTTGGTTCTTTTACCTATTTCTAAGAGGGTTTAATATACTTCATGAGATTAGAAGTAGAGACAACTAGATGAAGTGTTCCCTAGGAACTATGTACTAAGGCCTGAAAGGGACTAACACACTACTGCAGACTTAAGAGTTTCTGCCAAATGATGTCATTTCAGAGGATGGGCTGTTGCTGGTATTTGGCCAGGTGTCCCATTTTGCTGATAATTCAGCAAAACTTGGAAATTCTTTGTTGCAGTTTTTTTACTCTGTGTCCCATGTCATTTTAAATTTTTAAGAATGTCTCACATAAAAACGTGTGATCATGGAAGAAATGCAACAGCAACTCCAAAATGCCAGTTCAGTCATCTGTAACTTTCACCTTTCTTGCCCATATGTATTATGCTGCAGTTCTCAATCATGGGAACGTGCACTTTTTTCTCCCCTTTAAAGACACCATGTTACACCACCCTCTTGACTACAGTGCAGCTGTGGTGCTGCAGACCTGATTCTTTCTTGTCCAGAACATTGCACCTTTGCTTTCACTTGTGCCAACTGCTTGTATAGTCCTGCCTGAAGGGAATTCTTCACTTGCTGGTGGTGCTGTTTCTCATGAGCTTTTCCCAGCTTCAGTAGAAGGAATTACAGCCTGAAGTCACAACTTGTCATACAGTTAGTCTTAATTTCAGAGACTGGTTTCCTCATTTGTTACATGCAGATCTGCAAATCAGCCTTATTTTCAGGAGAAGAGTTTGCGATTGGCTGAAGACACTTCAAAGATTGGAGAAGAATGTTATAGGTCTTCTCTACTGGAAGCATTCTTAAAAGAAATTAAAAAAACCTTTCACAACTGGCACGGTATAAATTTAACATACGAATGAAGCAATGACCTCTGTGTTTTCTACTGAAAGAAAAACTACTTACTTTTATGCATTGGTGACATTGTCAAGAGCTCTTGTTCTTCTAGAATTATTTCCCCACAAAGCACCTGACGGCTCAGTATGCCTGTGTGTACAGGCAGCCTGAGAAGAGATTCAACCATTTTGCTAAGAGTAACTTTTCTCAGTCAACATAACGGTTAAGTATTCATACCTTTTGACAGTGGTCTTGTTAATGACTCGTACTTGGAAGAAGCTTTAATAAAAAACAAGCTAAATTTCTCTAATAGCCTTTGTGAAGGATAAACACATAATCCACGTGGATTTGTTCCCTTGTGTCTTTTCCTCTTTGTAAAAGCTCCTCGCTCATTCATTATGTGAAATACACTGCAAATATTTGTATCTTCATCTCTTGTTACACTAATAGCAATCCAACTCTGAATAGAAACTGAGAAAAGCAAGACACTGATTCAGCTGCTTAAATTTCAAGTTTTAAGTGTGATTTTTGGCATATTGGTCTGAACACGTTGGCTGAAAGAATTAACAGAGGGGCCAAGATTATTGCCCAAAATGTGAAATACAGTCAGTCAAAAGGAAACATCCAGAACTCTGTTTTCCTTGTGGTTTCTTTAAAGTTTAAGCTCCTGGGAAATACTCTATTTGATAAATAATACATTCAGGCTGTGACCAAATTCTGTTTTCACGTTTGTGTGCTAATTAATCAACTGTCTACCCTGTCTAACCTGTTGTTTCCTGTGCTCCTGTCTGGATAGTCCAAAGGAAAGAAACTCATATGGGCTCTTTCCTAAGTAGAACAGCAGCCTGTGAGGAAGGGTGCTCAGCTGCTCCTGAAGGGTGGTTATGGCCAGAGTATGTTCAAGGCTTCACATCTCTTCATATATTCTCACACAGCTGGAGTTGCTCAGCTGGTACGTAGGCATGAACAGAGCGTGCCGGTGCCGTCTGGGCATTGTCTTGGCGACCTGGCTGTCGTAGCAGAAGAATTGCTTGGGCTCAATCTGTTCTTTGGAGTAGACGAGCACATAGACATCAGCCTCAACCTAATTTCAACAGGGCAGGAGCAGCACAAAAGTCTTGCTTGGCCAAAAGTGGAGAAAGACTTGTTTGTCTTGAGTTTGCAGAGTGTAAATGAGATTCTCTGAGCATGGATTCTATTACACAGCCACAGAAGGGGGTTTTTTTCCCCCTTTAATCATGAATCTTCATCTTCTAAGAAAGCAAACAAGCAGAGTAAGAACACACATAGTTTTTGAAAAGAGAATATGAAAAAATGACACACAAAATTAAGTGCTCAGTTTTACCTCCTTTGCTTTTTCTGTTGAGCAGATCCCTCTTCAGGTCACCTACAGCTCCAGTGTTAGAGCATAAACATGTATCTCCAGAGTGCAAAAGTGCTTCTATGGATAACTTCTAATGAGATTAGGTATTTGCCCTTCCCAAGTGTGTTTTACTATGCAGGCCTGCTTTAGAAAGATGTCCTGTACTTTCCCTGTCAACAGCAGTTAAATCCTGTTTGGAAGGAGAAAAAGAGTTGCCTTATTGTCTCTTCCCTTCAATAGCTGTTTTAGTCTAGCAGTGTTACTTGCATTATTCAAGTCTAGCAAGATGAAATCTGTTTCTAAGGCATGACTGTGGCTAAAGTTTTTTGTGGTAAGCACATTGACGATAATTAGCTGCACTAGTTACTATGTGGGAACTTTCGTTCCAGGCACAGCCTGCAGTACCATAGTCCCCATCAGCATGGCAGAATTGCTCACTTCAATCCAAGAAGATACTAGGTTTTACTGGAATAAAACATACCAACTGTTTATACTGTTGAAATTTTTTAAATCCCGTACCACAAATCAGTAATTAAACCATTTTTTTCTTCCTATTTTAACTTCCTTCATACCAGGCTTACAAAAGTCTGAATCCACTATAATGCTAGAAAACATTCAGCAGAATCTCAAGTACAGTACAGATTTTTTTTTCTTGGTAGGGTGCCCAAAATTATTATAACAATTGTAAAGAAAGAAAACTTGTGTTTGTTGGTTTTCCAACATTATTTTAATTTCCTGGTTTCCAGAGTTAAAATTTGAGGTGTTTTTTTTTTTTATATGCTTTTTTGATTTTTTAATTTTTATAGATTTTAGAAGTAGATGTGTAGTGAATGTAGATTTTAATGTAGCTGTATTATCTCCCTTACCCTGTAGCATAATGTGTACACGTACCCAGCTCTGTTACCCCATTTCATATCAATCCCTCTAAATTCCATTATCGTGTTTAGTCTTCTTTTCAAGGTAGAATTGTAGAAAAACATCCTAAAGCCTGGACCGGGAGATATCACACAGAGACAGTGACCTTCAAGCCCAGGACTTTCAAGGAACTCCAAGGACTGTATGTGCTGCGAAGAAGATGGAGATGAGGAAGAGGGGGTCCCAAACGCCCCCAGACTCAATTCCCAAAGGGACATGTCAGGGGGCAGAAACGGGTGTGGACAAATTGGGATTGGATGGACCTTATTATAAATCATAGAAAACCTGTCTGGAGGGCGCATGGTGTGTATTGCTGTGGGCCTACGGACTCATTAAAGGACCTGCTCTCTTTATCGTATCTCCTACACTAAATTGGCCTGGAGTCCTTTTCTCCACGGTCTTTTAGGCAACAGTCAGGCAACCTTTAAAATATTGAATGGCTCAGCAGCCTCAATTTCAAGGCCTGAAATAACATCTGAATGTATATTAGATGTAGGAAAAACACCTACACTGCCTCTCCCACCAGTGCCATGCCCATGAAGCTACTTGGAATTAAATGGTTATGCACTGTTATGCATTTCTCTGGCAGCATCCGTAATACTTTAGATCTCCACGTATCCAGCTGAGCAGTTTCCTGGGTTTCTCTACGTCAGTCTTTTTCAGCATTCCTATGCTCTTTTCTTGCTCCCCCAACTTCTTTTTCACAAAGGCTCCTTCCTAACTTGTATCCCTCCACCCCAGTAAACACTCTTCTGCAGCCTGGTGGTGCTCTCTCAGCTCCTAGCCTCCTGTCTGCCTCTCACCTGTAGGGCAAAAAATGTTGCCTGGACACTCAGTAGCCAGCAGAGCAAACAGAAAGGACTAATCTGGATGACCAGATTTTTCTGGTCAGTGCCTCTGGCACCATAAACACTGAGACCAGAAAGTGCCAAGACCCTTCCTACAGCATTGTCCCTGACCTGTCAGTGAATGAGGGAAGATCATTCTCTCCTCTTTTCCTACCTAAGAGACAAAATTTCCTTACTGCTGTGCAAGTGGTGGGAATTGTGTCAGTGCCAGTTCATTTCTCCCCACTCCAGTCAATCACCCAAAGCCTTTCTGAAGTTGCAGCGCAATGAACCACCACAATCCTGTTGAACACCAGGGGAAGTTTTTGTAAGACTTTCCCCTAGTGGGAGAAACAATTGCTGGATACAGTGCCTGGACTTCACAATCCATCTGTTTAATTTATAGTGTGCCTCAACCGTACATCTCTGTCAACTCCACCTCCAATGGCAAGGCATAACTGTAACTTGGGAGCTCAGCCATTTGGAACACCAACCAGGCAACCGTGATCTATTCCCACCCAGCAGATGAGGATGTTGCTAAGGCAGTTTCTTGATGTAAGAATGATTTTATCTCTTTCTCTCTCTTTTCAGCCCTCTTGGCCAGCTGGCGTCCCGTTTTCTACTTTTCCAGCAGGCATTGGTTCAGCTTGGCGTGATCCTTCAGAGTGGGAGCAGTAGCCCATTTAGAGCTTAAAACACATAAAGACTAACTGGCTGCAACCCCAGAGAACAACCTAGCAAGAGGCTGATGAGGGCACTTAGCCAGACCATCTCCAAAACACTATTGTTAAAAGAACCTGATATGCATGTTAAGTAAATATCAAATATGCAAAATCCAGCACACATAACTCACAGCTAATAGCATAAGGTAATGGGCTTTATCTCCAAATAAATAATAGCACCCTCATAACCACAAGCAGTTTCAATATTTTCTGTTCACTTTCAATGTCCTCTGGATGGGTCATATCTATAATATAATAAAACTCCCACAGGCTCCAGCAGGACTAGGATTTAGTGTTAAACCCTGGCTAAAATGAGGGGAAGAAATTTCTCTAACACACAAACAGGCAAGAACTCTAGAATAAATGTGATCCAGGAAGTGATTATATAAAGGCATCGATAATTTCATTTGCATATAAAATAATAACAACAAGAACGGAAGCTAAATTATCCCATATATACAGAAACCCTGGGTGTTCAGGATTGGCTATTCATTATTCTCTTGTCATATAAAGCAATTCAGTCTGCAGCTGCATTTCTCTTACAAATCCAATTCAATCAAGAGAACAGAAACATCATTAGCAAACCCACTGATTTATCCACCAGTAAAGTGCTGATACAGGCTTCTGTTCCTTCTGCTAATAAATTTTCTGCATAGGAGTGTTTGTTCTCTCTAGGGATCTCCCATTATTCTAATGGCTACAGATTTCTAACTTTACCACTGGAATTTTTAAACCTGAAAGTCTATAGTAGTAGAGTTCAAAACCTGTGGGAGTCATAGGAAAAAAAACGTCGCAAGCCATGTACCCAGTTGCCTCAGAGATGTGGCTGGATGTAACTGCAGGTGAAGCAGCACCTGGTGCCTTAGAAAGCTGCTGTAGTATGACCTTTTTTTTTTTTTCTTTTCTGAAATACAACCATTGTCTGCTGTTTTGCTCGTCACTTCCTCTCCCTATTTCCCTCAGTGGGTTTACCTGCAGAGCCTTGCCTCCCTCTCTGTACCTTTCCCTTTCCCCTTTCTCTGTACCTTTGGTGCCTTAATTGCCAGCCTGCCAGGCTCATTTACATCTGCCTCAAACCTCTTTTCTGTAGAACTGAAGGGAATGCTCTGAAAACCCCTGGTAGGTGTTGTCTCCTGTTCTTCCTGCACGTCATCTACCACTTGGGTTCTGGGTGATCAGGTCCGAGCTCATCACAGCACCATCTCATTGATGCTTTCATACGCATGAACCCTTACACTCCATTTCAAGGCCTGGGCATGTTCTTCTGTGTCCTTTTCAAGATGGACTTCAAACAGGGAAAGGCCGTGGGGTGTTAGGAGTGACGTTGTCTTTTGGGAAGAATTTCCCAAGCTGCAGTTTCCATAACTTCTTTAATGGTCTTGGGTCATTTTGTCTGCCAGGTTCATGTGACATTTGGTTTGCCTATAGCCCTTTTATCTTTTAAACACAAAGCTATATGTTTGGAATATGGAGGGCAGAATTAATGTTCTAGGCTATCTGGTTGTTAAGAAACACTCACATTCAGCCTGAACTTCATTTTTTCAAAAAAAGTACATATAGTAAGAATCCAGATCCACCTATGACAGTAGAATGTGTTTAATATAGCTTTAATAAAAAGTTTTATTACATTCCTCACTTGGTATGGTATTATTTTTCTATTTGCTGAACAAGATATCCAGGATAACAAGAATCAGATAACAAGTCTTAAAAAAAGAGTCCTTTATTTAAAAAATACAGGCTCTCCTATCTATCTCATGTATGCTATAAATAAAAGATAAAATTATTACTAATATAAGACACTTGACAGTTTCATTTAATTACTTTTTCATCTCTCCTAACTGGAGGATGGTTATGTATGGATGAGTAGTGTGTTCTGCTTTTATATTTTTAATCGCATACTCATGCATTTGCAAAAAATTTGCTGTCTGGACTAAAAACAGGAGGAAAATGCTCATGTTCAGAATTACTGTTTGGATTTTTTTTAAGGAAAAAATCACCATGTTTATTAGTCTAGGGAATGAGAAGTTAAACTAATATTCTAAACTCAATATTTAATATCAAAACGTCATCTCATTGTTATTTTTCAAGTTCCTCTGTTGCATTTACCCTGGTTGGGCTCTCCAGAAGGGCTCTCACTCATCTGACCAGAGTGGTTTGTGCTGTTTTACCCGAGTTTCACATTTCTAGCCAGTCTAATATGTTTGGCTTTCTGTGAAGTCAGGAGGCGACGAGGCGTTTCCATGATGTCAGCAGATCTGAAACCACACCTTCCTTCCAAAACCACACCTCATGAAGCTGATGGAGGATGTTGTGCCTTATTCCCATTTCCATTACCTCCCTGTGAAAAACCTGCAGGGTTTTGCCAGCTCCCGTAGCTCCCACAGCCCAAGACACCCATCTTCTGCAGCCTGTTGGCACAGTGGGCATGCCAAGCACAATACACCATTGCTGGGTCACTGAGCCATTCCCATCTTTTCTCCAACACATTACATTTTTGCCACAAACCACAACTCTGAGTACAGCCATTTGCCAGAACTGGCCTGTGCAAAGCAGGAAGAGCAGTGCAGAAGCAAGAAAACATGGTATGTATGCGGAGGAAAAACCCAACACAAACCCCCAAACAGCATTTTGGAACGTGTATTATTAGTAGAAAGCTAAAGCTGAGTAGCCCATTAGGAGAAAATTTAATGTAGCTTTGTGATACCATTTAAGGCACCATTCATGTTTACAGACCAGCATTAAACCCCATAATAAGTTATGAGCTTGTGCCTATAGACAGAATTTAAAAAAACGAGAACTAAAATGAAATCAGCTGGCTGTTACTCAGACTCCACTGCCCAACTAGATCAGGAAAAGTGTTAAAATTACTCTTGCAATTTTCCTTCCCAGCTCTTTGAGCTTAATTTTCGGTTTGTAAAAAAAGGCACCTGAGAATGTTCTTAAGCGCTCTCTGTGCCTGCCATCAAAGGAGTTTTCTACTTCAGAAAAAGAGAGCGAGCCTTGTCTCAAAATGTACTTTTGCCAGGAATTCTGTCCTGATTAGGCTGCCTTGGAGCACTTTCTTGGGTGGGTGCCATGCTGAAGTTATTGGATGGCAGCCATGTGTTCAACAGTCTTAAAATAAAGTCTATTCCCTTAATTTGCAGTGCAACAGAAAACTGAGGTTAAGTCTATTGATGCCACTGGAGGGTGGGGCTAACATACATATGCATGCAATTATTTTCAGGATATTGCAGTGAACACATACACGCTCACACAGAAGTTGCTCTGAAGTTGAGTACTAATGTTCCTTGGGTATGCATTTTATCCCTACCTGGTTTCTTCACTCGCAAATTATTCCACATTCAAATCTCTCCACTGGTACTAATGAAAATGTTGGATAATCCATACATTTGACTCAGCCCCTCCTATAGACCCTGGGCTGGCCTCTCCAGCCCACATGATCCTACCCCACAACAGGAACTTAGCAAAGCCCTTCAGCAAAAGTTTATATCCAAGCCTTCTAGACTGAACTCATCTCTGACCAATCTCAAGTGCATTTTTGAGCCTAAATGTTTTAGAATGAGGCATGTGGAAGAATGCCTTCACAGGATTATTGTATCGTGATTCACATAGCAGGAGATAAGAAGACTTTTCTCTCTCACACTTGGAGAAAGAGTTGTCAGCATTTCTCATCTACATTTCACAGATCCATCAAGAGGGATGAAATGAGATGGGCTGCAGGTGGAAGGAAAGCTTGTATCCACTTGTGTTTTTCTATATAACAATAATCTGTTTTTCAGATATGTTAATGTACTCTTTCACTCAGGGGCTTTCTGCTCTAGATAATGCTTTACTGAGACCATTCATGCTCTTCAGACCTCATATTATCTCTTACACTAACCCTACCAGGTGTGGATTGTCTGTGTGGCAGGCAGAGAGAGAAAGGCACAGAAGCAAGAATGTATATCCAGAACGAAAGGAGCTAATATTGTAATCTTCCCTCTAGTGCTTCCCAGACGTGGATCTCTCACAGGCAGTCACAGAATATCCAGGCACATAAGTACAAAATACTATGCTTAGGGTAAGGTCCCTCATGCAAGGAAAGTGAAAGATGGTTCTTTAGTTGCCAGAGATCCCAATAAACATACTTGTCCCTCATTTCCAATGATATCTCCTAAAATTTTTTGTACCTCTAAAATCACAAAGCAACATTGTTTATTCCACAAGTGACTTGGGGTATATGAATGCAGAGATGAGTCTATCTTTTAATACTGAAGATGTATTTAGTACTCCATAATTAACATCAAAATGGTAATCACTAATTTTCAGATAAAATTAACTGTGCTGCATTGGGAAAAAATATGCATTCTGTTGAATATATAATTATATATTTTCTAAAGCAATCACAGCTTATATTTACATATTGAGAAACAGTTGTTGGAAATATGACCTATTTGGTAATAAGAAACAGTTTTCCTTTTGAAGACTATTTATTTCTTACAGTATCATACCTGACTGTTAAATTCTAGGAGTCATATCTAAATGCTGGCTAAATTGCATCAAATTACTTCTCATTTTTTATTGTTTCTTTTCTCTCTTTTCCCCCAGACTACACAGCACCAATGATCTGAATAATTTTGTTCAGCATTTTGCTGGATGAGCTTTGCAAACAGCTCTCTGCACTGAGCACTAAGACAGGGTTTTGGTTGCAGCAGTTGGAGTCTAAAGTGGATCAGCCTCACGTAACAGGTACAAACAACCCAGGAGAGCGTGAGTCATTCCCCTTAATCTACACGAAGATGCTGAGAGGTGACCAAAAAGGTCACCTCTTCTTTACACACAGATGACAGTATAAAGTGATTCAATTGTCACCTTCCTTCTCTTTAAAATCCGTGGCCTCTGTAACAGCACTTTGAACGGAAGATCACATGGGAGAGAAAAGTCCCAGTAGGCCTTAACTGTATGTGGAATCACAGAAGCTCAACACAGAGAGGATGGATGAACTCCCCTTAAGAAAGACCACAGAGAACACTCACTACAACTAAACCCAGTTTTTATCACTTCTGATTTCCTTAAATCTAAAATACACTCATGTTAACATTCAAAAGGATGCTGTTTTATGAGTCCCTGATTGTATAATCTCTTAGAAATTTGCAGGATTTTTGCAAAATCATAGGAATGGCACCCTATAATATATAATAATAATATGGCCAGGCTTCACGAATGAAGATTTGGGAAGGGCTCTACCCACGTTTGTTGCAAGCGTGTTGGTGGCTAAAGAGGCCAATACAAGATAGGCAAGTCCGGTTGCAAAAGGCACAGCAGAAAGACTCCTTAGATGGTATATTCTGCAAGGCACGGTTCTTTCTGCGTTGTCTTTTCTCCTCAAGGGTGATCCTGCGTGCTTTCTCAAAAGCATCAGCAGCGTTGTAGATGGTGTGTCTCCAGGCCTCCCGATTGGAGGCCAGAGTAGACCAGTTATGGTGGTCAATATGGCCAAGGCTGAGCTGTTGTTTCAGGGAGTCCTTGTATCTTTTCTTCGGGGCTCCTCTCTTGCGGCAGCCGGTGGCAAGTTCACCATAAAGCAGGATCTTAGGGAGGCGGTGGTCCTTCATCCTGGAGACGTGCCCTGCCCAACGCAGCTGTGTTCTCAGTAACATGGCCTCAATGCTTGTGACTGCTGCTTGTTCCAGAACAGAAGTATTGGTCACATAATCTGTCCAGTGGATGTTAAGGATCGTATGGAGGCAGCGTTGATGGAAGCATTCTAGGAGACGCAGGTGGTGGCGGTAGATGACCCATGATTCAGAGCCGTATAGGAGAGGAGACAGCACTATGGCTCTGTAAACACTGATCTTTGTACTTTTCTTCAGGTGTTTATTTCGCCAGACTCTTTTATGCAGCTTTCCAAAAGCACTGTATGCCTTTGCTAACCTGTTGTCTATCTCCCCGTCAATCTTACCATCCGAGGAGATGAGGCTGCCTAGGTAATTAAACTGCTGGACTGATTTGAGTTCTGTTTGGCCAGTGGTGATGTGGGGATGATGGGGGACTTTCTGAGGTGCAGGTTGATGGAGAATTTCTGTCTTCTTTAGACTGACTTCCAGCCCAAAGAGCTCAGCAGTGTCTGCAAAGCAGGATGTTAAACGCTGCAGGGCTGCTTCTGAGTGGGCAATACATTCACTCTAATTCTCTGTAAAGTGGCAATGACTTCTATCCACTGACACTGCCTGTGTAGTAGTCAGAAAAGGTAATATCATGATTAACCACTAGCTTCACTAGCTTTCACTATTTCACTAGCAGAGGGAGCCATAGGAAGGGGCCTCACGTACAGCCAGTCTGGGACCTGAGAACCCACTGAAAGCACACAACCCATTAGAACATCTTTTTGTTAAACCACTGTCTTTATTGCAACTGATTGTTTAGTCAAAGCTAAAACATTAAGTGGAAACGTACTGCCTTTGATTCTGTTTTTGGTTGAGAAGGTTTCATACCTAGGGCAATCTGTCTAGTTAGCCTGAGGAAGGGCAGTAGGAGTGGAAAACAGAGAGAAGCAAATAGGCGGCAGCAGCTATCACACCTCTCTGTCCACAAAGAAAATAAGGACTCATTTTAGAGCTAGGATGTTCTGCACTGGAAAAGTGAAGAAACAGATGGAGCCTGGTAAATTAAAACAACAAAAAAAAATTAATTATGTGCAATGAGCCTTCCCTTGCTTTCAAAATCTGTTTCACCCCTCACTATTGGAAATGGTCAAATATGGTAAAATGCAGCATTTCAGACTGATGCAACACCCTCAGTTACAACTAATGAGACCCTCCCATGCCAAGTTACCTCTTTCTGACTGAACTTGAGATTGCATTAGGTGGCCTCTTTAAAACATCTCCGGAGATGAACACACTGCTCCAGACTAGGTTAGGAGATACTCCAAGGGTATTGCTGCAGGGAGTGAAGACGTCTTTTGAAGTACCTGGTGTCATCACATTAGTATTAGAGTATCACTACATCTAGAGAAATGTTTGTAGGTTGTTACCCAAACTATGGAAAAGCTGTTGAGCACCCAGTGTAGACAAAGACATTAATCAATCAAGAATTCTAACCTTCACTTTTCGCTTTTATAGTTCAAATCTGCAATGACACCACGTCATTTTATAATCCCGTGATGCCAGCATTGTTTGGATCAGTGTGGCTTCCAGTGTAATTTACAGCAGCCTTTAGCCCTACCTTACAGCTGCAAGTGTAGCATCCAAGGAGCCATTCAGCTACAGTGAGACAGCTACAGAAATGCTGCACACTCCAGCCTTTCTTCTCTTCATTGTGTACTAGATACAAGAGCAAGAACATGGACCAGAATCCAGCTGTAATTCCCAACTAGGGATATACCTATTTCTAGAGACATCTTGGTTCTGAAATGAAATCCATTAGTTTCTATTCCTAGTAGAAATTTCAGCCAAGTATTCTATTCCTGCCTTCTTGACCCCAGTTGAGTATTGTAATGTAGTTTTGCTTAAGGAACTAAAACTTCCAACATCAGCCTGGTCAATTCCTCTCTTCATTTGTCAGAGATTCAGCACTTCTGTGACTGGAAATCCCCACTGACTGCTGAGCCATAACCAATACTCAGACAGCTGTTCTTTGCTTTACTCTTTGGACAGAAAAATGACCAACTTTTCTGAGTATGACAGAAAGGGAGTCCTTCCTCTCGCTGCGTATGTGTTAAAATGGATACCTTCTTCCTCACTGCCACAGGAATGTCTACTTCATACTCGTAAATCCAATCTGGACAGCACTGTTCACCTTCCCTTGAGGAACCCATGGGTTCCAATGATGCAGTTACCCCTAAGTGCAAGCATAGTCCGAATCAGAGACATTTTTCAACAGATTCTAATATTAATCAAGCAGTACGCTGCGAGAGCTTCACAGAATAAATTTAACTAAAGAATACATTTTTAAAAAGAAAATATTTTATACCATCACCAGCACATAGTGCTGCACACAGTGGGATGCTCTTACCATTTGCCTGCCATTCCCACCATATTTCAGTGCTATTTAGTGCCACTCTAGTTAAGGGTCATGTGCTATATCCATAATTAATCTAATTTTTCAAAGGTGCATAGCTCATCTACTTTAATTCCCACTAGGGTCTGGAAGCAGCTTGCTAGTGATCAGCTTTGCTATCATTTTTTTCCCACTTATCTTTCCAAAATGGCTTACTGCATCAATCTACTTATGACCTCTTAAAGAAGAGGCATTTACTCCCGATCCTGCTTGTATATGTTTACCAGAAAAACATACGTGTTCCTTAATCAATGCAAAAGCCTCTGATCATTTTAGCCTGAGAGACTGGGATTTTTATTGTAATGGAAAAGAAACCACACATTAACATTGCAACTTCCTATGTGAGCACAGACACACACTACTTCAGGAGCAGGATCCTGAAGTTACAGGCAAAGTACAAACTAATTTCCTTGAAAATTAGGGTTCACACTTTTGTCACTCCTTTGCCTTTGCGTTTTATTAATATATTCTTAAGTAATTGATCTCATTTAAAGTGAATAATATAGTTACATAATTGAATAGATCAATTTGTTAATGATTATGGGAGAAGATGAAATATATCCTTATACTTCATATAAATAACAGAAAATGAGGGTACTATTGTTGTCACAAAGACAAAGGATATGCATGCCAAGTACCCAATTAATGTAAACCAACACAATTGGATTGATATTAGTCACTGTAGATGCACTTACTTTGACTGAAGCAGTGGCCTTTGCATTTGAAGCAATCAAGCTGCTCTAATGGTAAAAGTACAACTTAGGAAAGCAACTAAACTGAAAAAGCTCTCTTTGACACTCTCTTCCATATCCATCCTCTGTGTCTGCGAATGTTCACTCCTGTGTGATACTAATTTTTGCCTTCAACATGTCTAGGTATGGGATGAGGGTTAGTAGTAATCTCTGATGGAAGAAGCCATCCATATGCTCCCCCTAACCACCCAGCCTGTTATTCGGGGTCCCACTTACTGTTTCTTTCCAAAAGCTAATACACACTGCTTAATTCCTCACAGTGCTTGACGAGATGACAAAGTTACTGCAAGCACCGTTATGTGGCTGGAACGTCGCTTAAGTGGCAGCTCCCGCAGTGCTGTGTGACGCTGAAAAAGCGGCATGAGTCGGTTCAGAGGGCGGTGTGGAGGTAAGAATCACATGGCTGAGCACGGATACAGACAACAATGAAATAACGTTATGTTTGGGCACAGTGCCTTTGCCCTTGCCACAGGGAAACATTAAGAGGCAGTTGCCTCTGAAGGTCAAGGGTGCCCTCAGCCCAAGGTTTCCCAGGAGAGAGGGTCAGGGGTCCTGCCTGGCCCCGGCTGCTCATCCCTGGCAGCCGCCTGAGGACGAGTAATGACACACTGGAGGAAAGCAGCACGAAACTGACATGAACATATGTAAACAAGCGCTCGTTTCAGGGACCGCCGGCCCCGGTCGGGACCCCGCAGCCCCCGAGTTTCCGCGGCGGCCGCCGGGCGGCGCTGCGCCCCCTGCCCCGCGGGCCGGGCC
>VXAY01005687.1:357077-397422 GCA_013399855.1 Oxyruncus cristatus
GAGCCCCCGCCGCGGGGCCGCAGGGGGAGCCGCGGCTGCGGGCGGGGAGGGAGCGGGGGCAGGTGCGGGGCAGCCCCGGGGGTCGCGGCGGCAGCAGCCTGTTGAACACCCCGGCAGCACCGGGGGGGGGAGCGGCCGCCCCTCCGCCCCCCGCGCCACTGCCACGGGAACTCGGCAAAGGGACCGGGAGCGGGGACGGGCGCGGGGACCTCCTGTGTAGCGGGGTAGTGGGACCTCGCTTACCAGCTGCAGAGCGCTCCCTTCGTCTGAAAATAAATTGGTGTTAACACGGGATCGCGGAGCTGTAGTTTCTCCAGGCGGCTGTGCGCAGCCGGCCGGAGCGCGTCCCCCGCCGCGGTCCCGCAGAAGCCGAGGGGGTGCGGGGGCGGCCGCGGGGTCGGAGCGGCCCCGGGTTTCCCCACGGGTCCCGGTGCCGGGACCGACTCGGTGTCGGACCGGCTGCCCCTCGGGGTAAGGCGGGGTGGGGGGAGCTGCTCAGCCCCTCTGCGCCAGACCCGAGTCCCGAGATCAGTTTTTGCGGGGGGGTGAAGTGTGGTCGGGAGAGGAGGAATAGCCTCGGGGGACAGGAGGGAGAGCCGACCTGCTTTCTGGAGATGGGCAGCGTTGAGTACGCCCGTGTGCTGGGCGTGATGCGTTTCGGTGTGAGCATTAGGGAATCCTGCGGGCTATTGGGATAATGTGGTGCGATTTTCTCTCTTGCAGCTTGGGGTCTGCGTGGTGGAGAGAGTTGGGTGTGGGTGGAAAGTGTCAGCTTCTGTTCCCAAACTTATGGGACGGGGTAGCGCTTCCGTGAGTGTATTAACAGGAGTAGAAATGGGGCCCTAGGGAGGGAAAGATTCGTAGTGCACGTGGGTCACTCAGTAGTAAGCACTCACCTTGAGCATTCACATCGTTTTAGCATGAGCTTTTTATAGTGTGGGCTGCTTCTGCGACCTCTCCTTTCAACCAACAATATATCCAAATTAATGACGTAATAATGAAAGTTTTGAGGTTTGGGGGGAAAAAAAAGAAAGGAAAAGACAGAAAAATGCAGCTGTATCTTTACCTTAGTTTGCCAACGGCGTGTTACTGCTTAGAGGTTGCAGCTGCTAAAGCAGAGCTATCAGTGCGTGCCCGAGTGTTAATATGCACATACTGATGCTGGCACTGTCTCTGGTTTTAATTAAGAAGAAAAAAAATTAATTACTCATCCAAAGCTAAAGGAAGCTGACAGAATTCCTGTGGTTGCTACTTTGTTAAATTAATTCGCGTCACCTAATTCCTTAATTTTTAAACGCTTATTAACTGGTTTGTTCCCTAGCTTAGTGAAGATCAGACTCCCTGTAGTATTACCATCTCTTTACTAAGCTTTTTTTAACTTTCAACACACCTTTCAGTGCATGTTAAAGTGGCCTCTGCAACTCTGACTGGTGAAACAAAACAACCAGCTCTATCAAATCAGCATCAAAAAGATTATTTTTGCAGGCATGTTCTGATACTTTTTAGACTATGCTTTTCCTATGTCAACTTTTGGTGTTAAGTGATACTGCCTCTCCCCTGTCTAGACCTTACTATTCTCTTATCTGACACTTTTACTTTACTGCCATGGGTTAATGTCCAATGAATCTTGGAATGGAGATGGAAGAGGGAAAGAAAGAAATGTTTTCTAGTGTGTTATTAAGAGAAGTGTATTGATTTTTAAGATAACACATGTAAAATTGTTCATAAATATCGTTGCTGCTAAGTGTATGAAATTGATTTTTCTTCAGTAAAATAAGTTGCTAGCAGTTTGAAATCAAAAAGTTGTTTTAAATCCTCATCAGTGATTCATGTTGAGGAGAAGCACATTTTTATTTTAGTCATAAAATCTTATTAAAACACCAAAGTTAGTCTTGCTGGTTGTGGGTCTGCAGGAGTGTATGAAATATATCATTTATGTCTGTATAGAATGTGTTGTCCTGAATGTAGCAATCGTGGAAAAGAGGAGTGCAGAGAAGAAAACATTTTTTGAACATTTTGCTCATAATGGTGATGATAACAAAAAACTCCAAGGTCTGTTGACTTCTTTGCTTAGAAGCATTGTTGGATGACCAAGCTGTGCCTGACTGGGCAGTGGTAGTGTGGTCAGCCTGGAGAGGGGACTTTGAGCACAAATTTCAGATTAAATACTTCAAAAAGAAATCACAAAAAGAAGCCTTTGTCAGCTGGGAATACAGTCCCCCATGAATACAACGTTTTGTTTCTGTCATTGCATAACTGTTGCCTTGGCATTAGGTAGGCTGAGGCTGATGTGATTGTCTCACCAGGACTTGTTTGGAACCCCAGTGCTGTTGACGAGCTTCCTGATCTGATGGCAAGGATATGTTTGACTGGTTCTCATTAGGGCTGTTTGACTGTCATTGCTTGCACAAAATTTTTATATAGAACTGGCTTAGTAAGGGTGACTTTTTTTTTTTTTTTAATTTTTAGAGGCTTAGAGCCCACTACTGTCATTGATGTTCATTGGGGTTTTGGCTCCCTCAATACTTCTGAAAGTCTGTCTTCAACATCAGTTACGGTTTGTGTCAGCTGGAGGGAGGGCTGTCAGTAACAATCAGTGCTGTGCTTTGTGCATCCCCTCTGAGAAGTCCTACGTATGGCCATCTTACATCTAGAAGATTGGGAGTGGGGCTTTAACTTGACAAAATGAACAAAAAATACAAAAGATTTTTGTTCATAATTGTTTGAAAAGCATGATACAGTGCTGTTTCTTGGGAACTGTGTATTCTCCTAATTTTACACTTTTTCTTCTTTTTACTCTCCAAACCGTGGCTTTCAAATAAGAAAAGTGGTTGGAGCAGAGTGGGTACATGTAATGTGTTTTGGTTGTTGGTTTATTAAGAAAGAGATACTGTGGAGAACACTGCAAAAGAGATGAAATTAATACCTGTCGGACTGTTGCCTTGTGGAGTCTGCAAGCCCAGGAGTTCTCAGGGACATCTCACTGTGCTTGTGCTGGGGCCATCCCGTGTCCTTCACACCTTCTTCAGCATATCCAGCTCCCCCATCAGTTGTTCCTACATCCCCGTAGCTCTTCCCTGCATCCCAGAGGGGACCATCCCTTTCTTGTAGGCAGTAACCTCAGTATTTCCACCTCAGGGGTTTCTACCACCCATAGAAATGGTCCTTGCTTTTACGTGAAACTTGTCTGAAGTAGGTTCAAATACGCTCTAAACCAGGCTTTCTTCTTAAAAACAGCTGGGGAGCAAATTCTGAAAGAGAATCAGTCCTCATTCTTTTTATTCAGCTATACACTTCATTCAGGCTGGAGCTGGAGTCTTTTGTGTCCAACATTACTAGTAAAATCTGATTAGCTTTGGTCATTAAGGGTGGCTGGATTTCAATTGCCAAGAGTTGTAGTCCATATTTTCTTAAATCATACACCTCTTAAATATAATTAACCTCATTCTTATTAAACTTAATATTAGTTTCGCTTTTTTTATCTCTTTTAAAAACCTGTGAATTCAAGATTTTATTCTGCTGCCCTTCCTCTATCTCCACAACACTTGCTTGTGCTGTTAAAAAGGTACTTAATTTTGCTTTCTCACTGTAATCGTTCTTGTCTGAGAAGGAGGCGGAGGAGAAAATATTGTGCATTTCAGATATTCCTAGCATCCTAAACAATTTTTGTTTTCACCATATTTACAGGTTCTCCCTCTTGCTCTCTTTCTAAACATGTAGTTCTGTAATAGAGGAAGTCTGCTGCCCTATGTGTGAATTCTGTGTCTGATAGATCTTGAATTGTTACATTTCAGGAAAACATACTGGATTATAGATTACATCCCTGGGAGGTCTGAACTGTGTCAGTGCCTGATTACCTGTCTTTTTCAGAGTGTTTATAGAGTTTTTTAATCCAATTGAAGTCTGCAGGTGTCTTTCAATGTTAAAAGGACTTTATTCTTGACTTTACTTTTCTCAAGCCAGTACCTTTTTTTCCAAGTTTGCTTCCCTGTGTTATAATATGCAGTTGTCATGTTTCAAGCATAATTTGTTTAGTGCAATATTTTTTATGTAACCTTTGTCTTTCAAGATTAATACTTTCTAATCACAGAATGTTTTGGTTTGGAAGGGACCTTTTAAGATCAATTAGTCCTACCCTTCTGCCATGGGCAGGTGCACCTTTTCACCTGTTCAAAGCCCCATCCACCCTGACCTTGAACACTTCCAGGGAAGGAACATTCGGGGGTGGGGCATCTGCAACTTCTCTGAACAATATTTAGTAATATCTAAAGTCATTTCTCTAAAAAATAGTCCCAATGTCTATTTCAGGATAAGGTTAAAAAAAATTGACAATAAACTCGGTTTATTTCTTGGTATCTTCTTGGTATCTCTTTTTTCCTCATGCAGCGGCATCATGTTGTTCATGAGTGGGTGCACATTCTCATTGCGAGCATTTTCTTTTCCCAGAGGTACACAGCTGTTACAGCCAGATACAGAATCATTGCACGTGTTGTATTTCCACCGATGGTTTTTGGATATAATATGTTGTTATCTTTTTAGAAGTGTGAGAGCATTGTGTCCAGTGACATTTCACTGAGGTAAAGCATTTGCTGAGGGAGCTGCTGTGGGTTGTTCCGTTGCTCTCCATGATGGCTGCTCTTCCCATGAAAACTGATGTATTTCTCTTCTGTTTGACCTCCCCTGTGTGCATTTGCATCCCAGCTGTGTGTGCCCATTACCTTTCCTCAGACATGCACACCTGGTCCCTGTTAACACATCCCCAGCACCTGCCCAGGCAGCACATCACCTTGCTCCTCTGTGCAGCTCCTCAGGCTGCTCCCACTGAGGTTCCGATAGCCTGCAGAGCCATGGGAACTGCCTTCCTGTGAGTTACTCAAATCCACCCGCAAAAACAATCTAACTCTTCAAGGCACCATGGCGGTAATGTTGTGGAAAATGTGTGAATATGCTTATTAGTGCACTTTTAACATAGGTGCTTGGAGTGTGGGGCTAAGGCTCACTCCTCATGAAGCAAATGGCATCTTGCTGTGGTTCCAGTTGGGTGAGGTGTGTGGTGACACATTGGGGAGGTGGTTCTCCAGTGTTCGCTGAAGTGTGCTTGTGGCTGGATTGGTTTAAAGGAAATCAAAATTCTTTCTGTTCTCCTGGCTCGTTCCTTAAAATATGTTCAGTTGCGGGTGCCTCTGGATTTGAACAAATGTAAGGAAAGATAGTTTAGTTTCCGTGTGGGACATCAAAGATGGTTGTATTAAAGTAATTGATCTCAGCTGAGGCTGTGAGGCACTGTACAGATGCAGAATCCTGTGCTGGGAGCATTACTGGGTCAATACCCACTGTGGTCAAAAGGCAAAACAGAGCTACGTCCATCTTGTAAGGTGGCTTCTTCCAGGTCATGTGCAATGTCACTTGTGGCCCAGAGGAAGCAAACTTGGCTTGACAGTACCCAGTGAGGAATCCACACCTCCTGATCCCCTCTTAATCTTTCTTCTGCAGGCAGACAGCTTGGATGCAGGGATGGCTGTGCCAGTCAAAATCCTGTCACCCCTCCCCTGTAAACACACTGAACATCAGTGGAGATGTCACCATTCAGTGCAACAAATAGGTAGCATCCTATGCTCCACTTAGTTGTCAGCTCTTTGTTACTTTCTATTGCTGCTCTGTCTTGGTGCTTTGGCAGTCTTCCTCTCCATAATTATTTGTCTCTTGGGTTTTAGGCTCAAAAGCTTGCACAGGGAGTTGTGGCTTGGGAAACATTTACAAGCAACACAAAGAACTATGAGAATTCGACATCTTTTGTTCTCCCTGGCTTTGGAACTGTTTGACTAGCAGCAATTTCAAAATATGAATGGAGCTTATGTTTCATTAACAGAAAGATGTGCCAGACGCAGAGCTATCAAGAGCTACAAACCTCAGTGCCTTGCTCCACATCAGTTGTGGGTGTGTTTGTTTTATGCTTTGATAATTGTGTCCATGTGACACTTGGAAATTTTAGCCAATGTACAGCCAATGACTTTCAGGAACGTGATTGTACTTTAATGTTTGGGATTTTTTTTTTTTTGTCTGAGGGGAAGATGTTGAAAAGGACTGTGGCTCAAAGATAACTGGGACCTGGGTCATGAGTAAGACTGGACTTCTTGAAGTTATGAAGTGATTTGAAGTAAGATACATACTTCATAATTTTTGTGGTGTTTTAATTTTTTTTTTAATGTTTAGTAGGTGCATAGAGCAATCATTGCATATTGCAGCCTAAAACTTGTCTGTGTGTATTTTCTTTCAATGCCAGTGGAAATATAAGAATTGCCTTGGTGTAAACCGTATGTAAATCAGAGAGTTGGATTGCGCTGAAGGCAAACAGCATTAGGCAAAAAAAAAAGGGAAAACTTGTGCAGTTAGTGACTTGGGAGTAAGGAAGCATCTGGCTTGCCTTCCAGGTGCTGGTCTGTGGATTGACAGACAGAAAGGACACCTTGTGTTAAGAATGCATCTGACTGGGAGATCGAAAAGATGGAGTAAATGATGGGAGTCCAGCCAGAGGAGGATTAAATTTTGAGTAGTGCACTGGTTTTCTCAATATTGGAAACATACATTTGGGCTTATTGGTTGTTTTGCTGAGCTGGAGCTGTGGAGCCTGCCACTGACGGCCGACCGAGGAGGAGTCTGACTCCCTCATGCTGCCAGCAAGGCAGAGCTAACTGGCACTCTCCAGTGTCTGGTTTTACCTTTTAGTCTGTATTTTTGTCAGCTTGCATGTGAGCAAATTCATCAAGGCTTTTCAGTCCTAATGCTGAGCGTGCATCAGCATTAGTGAAGCTGCTGCGTGCAGGTGAGCGTAGGTTGCCTGCGGTCACCTGCTGACACCCTTTGGGAGCTCACTGGGGAGGGTGGCTGCTGTTGGGTCTTAGTTATCTCTTCAAGAGTGATTTCCTGTTTTTTTTGTTTTTGTTTTTGTTTTTTTGTTTGGTTGGTTGGGTTTTTTTAGTTCTTTGCGTTTATATTTGTTTTGCTTTCTGATGGGACAGAAGTGTTTTAAGACAGTGCTTTCATCACCTTAAGACTTCTTTTTAAAGCATTTAGATTCTGGGAAGCGCTGTCAGGATTTGCTGGAATGAAGTCCTGGGCACAGACCATGCTGAGAAACACCATGCAAGTCTGAACTAGTGCAGAACACTGACTGGATCTTCAGTATTTTTTTGTAACTTATATACTAAAGTAATTTTAAATTTCTTGTTCATTGTGTTTTCTGTATGTTTGTACGTTTATTTTTTAGTTTTGTTTTTTTCTAAGGAATAACTTGTGGAAGGTTTTAAGTGATTGCTGTTTGTGTGTAAACTTACGCTTTTGTTACCAAAACTGTGTTGACATAAATGTCATGCACTTTCCCAAACAAAAGCATAAAATGAGTTGTTGTATTTGTTAGCACACAGCTGAAAATAAGTTTGCCCCATGGAACTTCCCTTGTGGGAAATTAAATGCTTTTCTTGAGCTGTGTAGGCATGAATTACCAAAAAAAAAAGAAAAAAGTCATGAGGAAAGAGAGATGACTAGTGGGAGTATTTGGAGTTGAGAACTTTTGGTGCAAGCACAGGGATCTGCTCCAGCACATCTGTCAAGACTCCATGACTTGCAAGGTGTAACAAACAAGAACACTTCATGCAACATCTGCTTAGGCTCTGTGGTGGGCGCTGGTACAAAAGCCTTGAAATCTCTGAGATATTTGTCATGCCATGTCAGGGGAATGTAACAGAATATATTACATCGTTTATTACTGCCTGCTCCAGCCAGGGAAGTTATTAGGTGCTAAAGCTGATAACAGTTACATTGAGCCAAAGTTTTACTTAAGCAAAAGCAAGGAATGCGATGTAGAGGGGGCTTTGCTCTGTACGGCTGATGTAGCCTGTGTTAGCAATTATTTCCCTCATGCAGTGTATACCTTCACTTCATAGACATTTCTCCCATTCTGTGCTGAAATTGAAATGGTGATTTCTCATGCTTGGTAATTGTCTGATGGAAGTCACACAATTAAGATAACGTCTGGAAAATGAAAGATACAATGAGGCGGAATGAAAAATAGCCAGTTAAGTAATTTTGCTGGTTTTAGTCTGCAATTTTTAGTCTCTCCCTTTAAATTATTTTTAAACAGTTTGAAAATACCTATTTTTCTCCTCAAACTTGATCTGTGAGAAACATATAATAGATATTTAATCTTTAGCCTCCTCCTGAAATTCTTTGAGGTTTTTTGTTTCATCTGCCACTGATATGCCTGCAACATCATGTTTGAGAAATTGTTGTAATCTACCACATCATGAATTCCTCTTATTCCTCAATGGAAACCTCAAGGAAGCAAAAAAGAACAATGAAGGAGTAAAACAAACTCTTAAAAGCTCTAATTTAAAATAGCCATGACAGACTGAAGGTAGGTATTTGGGGAGTGGGTGGAACTGAAATAAAAGACAAATAAGGTGGCAGCATGAATCAAGAGTCAAATGATTTTAGCCTTAAACAGTCTGCAAATTTCATTAAAGTTATTTTATCTTCTGTAAAACTTTCTTTCTGGATTTTCCTATGGCTATTGTCATAAAATCTGCTGAATGTTTTCCCCATTATGGTCAGCTCCCCAGCATGCCCAGCATGGTTTAGGCTCTTTTTATCATCTTCTCAGAGAGGAAATTCTGTACATCATGGTCAAACCTTGTCCTTCTCTCCCTCCAGGCTGTTTTCTACCAGGTTTTGTGGGCAGGCTGTGTGTGTGGGTAGATAGTTCCCTGCCTACCTTATTCCTTTTGGTATTTGATCCTCCACTGAAGACTTTCTCCCTGAAGTGGCAGCCAGAAGCGCGTGCTGGTTTTGCGTGCATGTGATTCACTCGTGGTAGATGAGCACAGCTGTGACTGTGACTTGTACTTCCAAGTAAGTGATGTACCTCTCCTAGAGATACAAAACAGAGAAGACATGAGAAGAAATATCTTTAAAATAAACAGAAAGTCAGGAGACACTTTCTTAAAGCAAAATTAAGAGCTTTACTGGAGGGAAGTTGGAGTCTTGGATTTCTATTTCCACTGTAATAAAAGGCCACAGCACACATGGAATATTAAATGTTGTTGCCAAGGCTAATGGGAATGTCCCCACTGCTGCTAAAACCTGACATATAACTGTGTTAAGTACTGCACATTGAGTCTTTTTTTCTGTTCCTATAAGAACATACAAAGAAAAAAGTTCAGGAAAATACCAGTATAGTTATAGTCAGTGCTAGCTACTTCTCCCCCTTACAAAAGTGCATTTAGTTGATGAATCTGTTTTGTGTTTGATTAATTGATGTTAGATAGCGTAGGTATTTTTTGACTGTAGAGATACCTGCCAAATTGGTCAGTATGATGACTGTAGGATGGCAGTTTACTTTCTGAAGATTACCTACCCTCTTAGGAAAAATTGTATTCACAGGGGTTATTTGCCACAGAGTTGTTGGGGTTTAACTGAGGGATGAGAATGGAAACAATACCCGAGTTTCTGTTAAAAAGAAAAAGAACAAAAGAAACAAAAGAAACTTACCAGCTACTTGTTAATGTGGTATCTTTGTTCATTAGTTATTTCTTTAGCATGCCAAATGAGTCCCTATGCAGGACTCCTGAGAAGAGACTTATGTGGCCTTTGTAAGAAGACACAGAAGGGGAAAAGCAGTTATCCAGCCGAAATGTGAGTTCCCAAAGAATTCCTTCCTTTTTCTCATCGTAGAAGGCAGGTTTATAGATTCAGAAAATGCCATCATGCTTGCTTAAATTCTCATCTACTGTAATTCTTCCTAAAATGCTTGATCCTTAACCCTTTGTTTTTTAGGGAAGAGAATGGTAAGATTAGTAGGAGGGAAGCATGCCTTTTTCCTTCCATACGTGTTCGTGAGCGTGACTACTGTGCCCACTTCCCACATGGTCAGTAGTCTGTCTTCTGCATGTGTGAAACGTCCCTTATGTTAGCTCCTGTACCTTGCAAATAAAGTGTTTGCTATTGCCTTACTCAGAAAATATGTCAGGCATTTCGCTGCATATGCTTCATTGCTCCAACATTTGCGCTTTGCATTTGCGTGTGGTTATTAGATCTCTATGGAGAGAGGTCTCTTCGCCTTACCCAAGTTTAAACATAGGAGAAAAATCAAGGAATCTTAGAATGGTTTGGATTGAACATTAACTTAGAGATTATCCAGTGCCAACTCCCCTGCCATGGGCAGGGACATCTTCCAGTAGACAGGTTGTTCAGAGCCCCATCCAACCTCGCCTTGAACACTTCCAGAGATGGGGCATCCACTTCTCTGGGCAGCCTTTCTGGTGTCTCACCACCCTTGCAGTAAAGAATTTCCTCCTAGTATCTAATCTAAACCTGTCCTCTTTCAGTTTAAAGCATTACCCCTTGTCCTATCACTACGCTTCCTGGTAGAGTCCCTCCCCATCTTTTCTCTAGGCCCCTTAAGGTACTGGAAGGTGCTACAAGGTCTCCCCAGAGCCTTTTCTTCTCCAGGCTGAACAACCCCATCCCTCTCAGCCTGTCTTCATAGGAGAGGTGCTCCAGCCCTGTGATCACTTTCATGGTTTCCTCTGGACTCACTCCCACAAGCCCGTGTCCTTATTGTGCTGAGAACCCCAGAGCTGGATGTAGTACTCCAGGTGGGGTCTCACCAGAGCAGAGCAGAGGGGCAGGATCACCTCTTGACCTGCTGGCAGTACTGTTTCTGATGCAGCCCAGAGTACAATGGGCTTTCTGGGCTGTAAGTGCACATTGCTGGTTAATACCCAGTTTTTCACCCCCCAACTTACCCAAGTCCTTCTCGGCAGGGCTGCTCTCAATCCACTCGTTACCTGGCCCTGTATGCATGGTTGGGATTGCCCCAACTCAAATGCAGGACTTTATACTTGGCCTCATTAAGCTTGTATTTATTTGCCATTTTCATATTATTTTCTTGTGTTAGGCTAAATCACTGGCATCACAGCAATATCCCAAAATTGAATTGATCCTGAGCTGCTGCATGTGGTCCCAGAGACATTCAGGCTTTTGCTTTTTTGGGACTTCCAAGTCACAAGTGGACTTACAGCAGGAACCTTTGCTCTTCAGTGGCAGACAGGGATGGAGCTGTGGTGCTTAAAGCCTTCAGGCTTGGCAGCTGCTGTGGGTCCTGCTTTGTTCTGAGGGGGACAGCAGGGAAGAGCACCCCAGTGATAGCCTGCATCCCAGGCTTCCCACAGCACTTAGGGCATACCGTGACAGTGCTTCCTGCTTGGAGATACTGGCAATTAATTTAAAATCCTTCCCCTAGGTCATCATGACTTTTAAGGAGCTTTTGCACTTACTGTCTCAGAAACCGCCTTTCTTCCTTGAGCATGACCTGCCAAGGCAGCTGTCTTTCTCTTAAGCATTGAAGTTAATGATACAAAACATGAAGCTTGAGAGGAGGAGATCAGGATTACAGTTCTTCTAAGCTGTGTACTCACTGTCACTGACCCTTCTGGGGGAGACTAGCATGATCAGGGCTTTTTGTGGCTGCTGGACAAAGAGTATGGCCTGGCTTGGGCATCTGTGATCCTTTCTGGAAGGGCTTTTGAGGATGGTGCTCGTATGGCCTTTCTGGTCTTAGAATGAAATAAGGAAAGCTTTATTTTATACCCTGGTGCCCATTTTTGTTGTTTATTTGGGGGTTTTATGGAATGCAAAAGAAAAAACATTTTCAGATGTAACAGTAACATTGCGTAAAAGGGTCCTCCTTGTGTTTATGCTGCTGCTGACATACACTTTGGTTAAGTTAAGCCCTGTGGAGTAGGAGGCTTTGAATCAGAGGCTAATCACAGTGCCCCTGTATGTGCTATGTCACAAGCTGCACAGTGTGGAAACCTGGTAGTGTTCTGTCTAGACTGTGTTAGCTTCTTTCCTATCAGGGTGCATATAGTAACCTAAACTTACCTCTGTTAATGTAACCTTATATGGGCCATCAACTCACTCACATATTGGCATGCAGACTTTCTCATTTCCTATTTTTGCTTGGGAAATCCATCTCCTGCTGTCTCCTGCATGTGGGCTTACCTATATTTGCATGGTGGGAGTTTGTACAAGAATATACATTCCCAAATATTAGCCTCAGCAGCCATGCCCCTGTGGAGGCACATGGAAGAGGCAGGGCAGCATTTGCCAGCAAACATCACCACCATCCTTTGTTTCCCTCATAGCTGTGGTGACCTTGGATGTGAGACCAGGAATGTATGCACTGGAGATGATTTAAGGAAATGTGCAGCACTGCATACTAATTAATTCGGGTCATGGTACTCATAGGATAAGCACAGCAGCTTCCTGCCTCCCAAGTGGTTGCTGCGGTTCTGATTTGAACCTCTTTGGTTTATGCCAAGAAAAAAACTGCACAGTAATTAAAATTACCCTGACCTGCTTTAGAGGAGCCTGGTTTGAATTAAGGCATGATTATTAACTCTAGCAGTATTTGGCTTTGCTAAATCTTTCCCTGTCCTTCCATGTCGTTCTCTCCCTGCCGCTCCACATCAGCTCAATAACGTCTGCTGGGGTAGTGTGTATTTATAGGAGACCCCTCATCTCTGTAGAGGAGACCAAGGCTTGGCTAATGCATACCACAAGCCTTGGTGGGACACTGTCAGGGGTGTGGTATGTGCTGCAGAGCTTGAGGGCTGACAGCATATTGCGCTGTCCCATCTCCAGAAAGCCAGGACTATGGGAGTACAAAATGGGAAGTGAAAAGGTACCTTTATTGTGTTCGTAACTGACCTGAATGCTGTTGTTCTCATGGGCATCTAATATGATTTAAATAATCAGGCTGTTTGGAGAGTACAGCATTAAATCCAAGTCCTTTGGGCTCTAAGGGAATTGCCTTTTGTATCTGTGTGTGGGAAATTCAAGAAAAAGAAAGACTGCAATAGAGTTTTAATCTCAAACTGTGGAAGCTCTGTTGGTTTGAAAGCTCGAAGTCCCTTGCTTATGGTTTTCTTTCACATGAGCTGGATGATGTGCCTTTTTTATTCTTTATATGTAGATGACACCACTGAAAAGTATCTTCAAGCCCTCTTTGAGGGGTGGGTAATCTTGAACATGAGTTTTCACCAAAAAATGCAGTAAAGCTTTTTTTGAAAAGAAATGTTTTGCGTCAGGTTGTCTTGCCATCAGGTTGCCGGTTTGAAATGGAGTGCCAGTTCCGAAGTCTGTCACGTGACAGCTATGCTACTTGTTTTCCAAGGCATTTTTCAGACAGGAGCCATTGGAAGCTGCTAAAGTGTTTTCCCAAATTCTTCTCTGGTATAGTGCCTGGATGCTCTGATGCCCCTGCCTTGTTCTGCTGTACCATACAGTGGTGTGGTAAGACCCCCCCATGTCTGTGATCCCTTGTGATGGAGATAATATTCTTTTTTTACTGCTGTTTGTTTTTACAGTGTTTAAAAAGTTGATGCTGGCAGAAGAACAAAAAACAATAGGGTTTGGTTTTTTTTAATCTAGACAAGCAGGATACTTAGACTAGAAAGGTCTTTCTGTCAAGAAATTGAAACATCCATTGTGGAAAAAAATATTTGAAATGCGCATTGTGGTATGCTGCCTCTTTTTTCCTCTGAAAGAATTGTCTCTGCAGTGAAATGAAATTGATCTTTATGTTGAAGGCTCATATTGGACATTCCCTCAGCTTGGGAACAATTGGAAAGCAAAGAAAATGTGGGAGTTGTACAGAGAGGCTGTATTTTGTGGTCTGATTTTCCCCGATTCTTCCTCTGAAGTTCTAATTTATATTTGGAGAGCATGAGAAATTTGAGGTCACTAAACATAATTATCTTTTCTCCTGTAAAATGATTAAGCGTGGATAATCTCTAAACATGGCAGTCCCTTCTCCCTTTTCGAAGAATCACATTTTTGCAAGATATCATTAACCTCCACTACCAGTGAGATGTCTCATGCTCTTTAGAGAGGGTATCTCTGCTGTCTCCTTGATTTCTGTGCAGGAGGTAGATCAGCATCTTTCAGGGAGATGCGTCTAATTCTTAAGCACTGCAAAATCTTTGCTCTATCTGCTCCTATCTAGCCACTGTCTTTTGTAGTCCTTGAATGGTGAAAAAAAAATCACAAGACCTGCTATTGTTTTGGAGGCTTTTGCTTTCTGTTGGTTTTCTGAGCATTTAGTGGCTGGTACTTACTTCAAATTTTCCCTTTTCCATGGTGATGAATGGATCTACTTTCTGAGGGTTTTTTTCTATTTCGTAATAAAAGATGAAGTTTTTCATGCATGCTTCAGAACTGGGACTTGAGCTGGGCACCAGATCTTGATAAGCTTGGTGATGGTATTGCAAGAAGCAGTTCAAGTGTAGGTAGCAGGCCTCTCTTCATGACTCTAGTACCTTTGCTCTTGCTTTGGGGAAAAAAAAGGCTAAATATGTACTACACTACCTGCCCCTGCTTTTTACGCTCTTCTCTTTTGTACAGGGATTACTGTTTCAGGTCTACAGGAAAGCACAAAGCCTAGGCAAACTCTGAGCCTATAACACCTGTGAAAGGCCTGTGTTTTAAGGAAGCATATCTGAAACTGAAACAAAACAGGGATCAGGTTTTGTGGTCGGTGGTACCTATTTTGATAAACCTAATGTGTCAGGAGGAAAAGTGTTGTCACATAACATAGGGACAGTACATTTTAAGCTATCAGGATACTCTGTGTTTCTTTCCCCATCTTTTCCGTGTAGTAAATCAAAATCTTGCTATAAATTTATTGTCTGCATTTGAGCAATATCATATGTCTGTCTGATACTTCCATGCATTCCCTGTTCAGTCACTAAAGAGGCTCCATAAATGTTTAGTTTAAAACCAATAAATTTGAGGGTGGGGGAATGGGGATTTTCACGGTATGTCATTAAGGAAATGTTGCACAACTGACGTAAGGGTCATATTTTTTTACTCTGCAAGCTCTGCATATTTCAGGCAAACTTTGCTATAACTGAGCAGTTGGGAAGCAGTGGTTAGTGGGTCAGACAGGCCCAGGGGGCTAAATTGGGTTTTGTTCAGCTAAATGCTAGTGCTTTTTAATCAACACTGAATTTTGCGTGCAACACTCACTTCCTTCCCCAAAGCCATAACAAAAAAAAAAGGTGTTCAATTGGGTCATGCACAACATCTGTCCTTTACTAAATCAGTTAGGGGGTTACCACAGCGAGGGAAGAGAAGCTGCCCATAGCTCCCATTAGAGCATCTTTGTGCCACTGTGGTTTTGGTGGTCTGGTCCGAGCAACTGTCGATGAAGTTCTGTGTGCAGTCCTCAAACTCCCTTTAGAAGGAAAAGGAGAATTTCCTTTCACGTTTTGTGCAGCGTTTTTACAACAAGCCCAAACTTCCAACACAACAGTGTCATGAAATTTGGAAGTGCAATTAATTTACAGTGCTATGAAATAATTGCATAGATTTCTTTTCTCCCTGTACAGCTTCCTTAGGTGTTAGGCTGCTTCACACTAAGGACTTGTATGTTTCAAATCTCTCTGCTGCCACCTGTTCACTGTCCAGTAGATGCAATTAATGCGATGGTAAAATGACAGAGGTTTTGGCCTCTCTTGTCTAGAGGTTTGATATATTCTCTACTATAGACTGTGTGTTAATTGGGCTATCTTGATAAGTTTCAATTTGCCTTGATATAGGCCTTTTTTTGGCAAAAGGCTCCGTGGAGGCCAATTTGATTTTTTAAAAAGTCCATTGCAGTAAAAAAGCTTCAGTGAACATATAATACAGGCATCTTTGGTTTGAAGGTTTTAAGTTCAGCTGAACTTCTTCAAATTAGTGGGAGTTTATGAAGTTCATCACCTAAAGCAGACTGAGTCTGTGCTGTATTTAAAGCTAAAATTTAATCCCAATTTACTGGATGTTTACTGGTGTCTGCTGTAAAGGAACCTAGAGGGAAAAAAATGGTAGTTTTCTTTTTTAAAGTTCTGAAGTAATTCACTCTCTTCCATGAAAAGAAATATGAGGATCTAGTTTGAAGAGACCCACAAGGATCATCATAGTCGAACTCCTGGTGCTTTACAGGACCATCCCCAAGAGTCACATCACGTGCCTGAGAGTGTTGTCCAAATGCTTCTTGAATTCTGTCAGGCTTGGTGCTATGACCACTTCCCTGGGGAACCTGTTCCAGTGCCCAACTACCCTCTGGATGAAGAACTTTTTTCCCAATACCCAACCTAAACCTCCCCTGAGACAACTTGAGGCCATTCCCTTGGGTCCTGTCACTGGTCACCTCAGAGAAGAGATCAGTGCCTGCCCCTTTGCTTCCCTTCATGAGGAAGCTGAAGACTGCTGTTGTCTTACTGTTGCAAAGAACGAGGGAATTAACTTGGTTTTGCCTTGTTTTGGTTAAAGAGCTTAAAAATAAAAGCAGTAATTATTGTTAGAGGGTGTTTTTCTACAAAATGTTACGGCAGTGGATGACTTCCTCTTGAAACTTCCAAATACATATAGTTTGAAAAGTAAAGAAGATTGCTCTGAACTGGATAACTCCTCTCTGGAAAGCCGGGACTAATTGTGTTCTCATAGTGCTCAGTGTTGGCTGCTCCTTTCCCACTGTATGGCAAGCTGCAGAGAGGAGGTGGGTGCTAATGGAAGTATGACATCAGTATTTTAAAAACCCCAAACAAACATACTAAAACATGAAACCAAATGCACACTTATTTAAATAACTGATTCTCAGAGGGTAACTGTGTTTCAGGGTAAATCTCTTAGCACCACATGCTTGTTAATATGAAAATCTGTCCCAGCTGAAAAATGTGCTGATAGATGTGTCTCCTTAGATGCACCAACAAGCAGCCTTGTGAGCTTGAGAGGCAATAGCTGGTGTACTTGGCTGTAGAACATACAAGGAGTCTGCTAGATCAGGGTCTGTATGTGCATGCTTGTATTAAAAGACGTGTTGGAAAATACCTGTGCACAGCAGGTAGAATTTAGCTGATTTGAGACTTCGTGGTAGAGTTTTATTACCATTGCAAATACTTGCCTGCTTTAATGAACAGGAAAAGTCATATTTTGTGTTACACTTAGAAGCAGGAAAAAAATGGTATGGAGTGTTGTTTAAAGCATAACTTGGAATAACTTTTATTTGGCTGAAAAATTGCATTAAAGACCCAATGAAATACTTCCTTAGCTTCATCTTTCAGATAAGTAATTACAGAAATATGCATTGGTATTTGATAATCCAATAAACAACTTTTGATTATAATGAGATCTACGGGAACACATTTCATGCTATGAGTGCAGTCCTGGAAATGTGGTTGAAGAGCACGACCATGGAAATGAAGTACAATGCAACTTGGATACAAATGATTAAGCTTATGTAGAGAAATGATTCATGAGAGCATGGCTACTGACCTCGACTAGATGTTTCAGGCTAGCAATAGGGCAGCATGCATACAAACTTTGGCTTGGAACTCTCTTTCTTTGCGGAACCACAAAACACTCTTTTTGCAAGTCTGTTAACAGTTACCACTGCTTTCCACCTAGCACTTAAATACATGGTAATAAGTAAAATCTTGGTCCGCAGTGGAGATTGTAAGTATAATTTCAAAGTTTTTGCTGTTCCATAGTTGCAAAATACATTCATCAAAACTAGGGCTTCTGACAGAGTCACGAATGTGGTGGGAAGTGCTGAATTTATAGCCCGGTCTGCAGCAAAACAGGGTTTCTGAGTTGCATTTTTCAGTCTTTTGTAAAAATGCAGGGATAGTCCCAAATGCCAGTTAAATTTCCAGTAAAGAAGTGCTAGCAAATACTTTTACTGCAGCCTTTTTGGATAATAATTCTTATGTAGATAGCTCCCCTTATATGTGCATTTAATGGTATCACCTAATTCTGTAATACATACACTATTGCAAAACTGCATTATATTTTGAATGAACTTTCATCTCTGAAATGCTGAAACTCCTTTAGATATCAGCGTACATAAAACCCACATGTAGCAGCTAGGTGGCAGAAACTGTGCCTTTTTAAAATAAAGTGGCACTATAAATGCAACAGTGTTGCTTTGTAGTGACTCTTCATTTCTTTTAAAGAATTTCATGATACCTTTGTATTGCCACGGTGTATCCTTTGAGAAGACAAAAGTAAGCAACATCCTTTGGTTTTATTGACGGTGACTTTAAGTGTCTGAATGGTCAGAAATACATTCTTCTGTTGCACGTCTACCATCTATGTGGTTATAAAAGAAAAATAGCTGAGAGATGTCACCTTGTGCTTTTGCCACTATGACTTTCTTAGTGTCTGCTGTCAAGTCAGACCTGTCATACCTTGTAAACTATATACGTACACCAGTTAAACATTAAAATGCAACAATTATGGGGGGAAATGGGGGAGGGGAGTGGCAAAGGGAGATTTTTTCAATTTTGAGATATGCTACTGTTTCAAAAAGTAAATCAATCTCAAATGGAAATGCAGCTGGTAACAAATACTATACCCTGATAGGAAATTCTCTAAACTGAGTTGATTATTACTGCAATTCCACATGGGACTTGTTCAGTCTTTTGCTGGGTACTGCTTACCAGCAGAAGTGGTCTGACATTTTGGTGTATTGCTTTAAATTCTTTGGCCTTCCAACCCTTTTTATGTAGAATCTGATGGCCATTGTGGTTGGGACAGTAAGTCAGAACTTCGAGGCAGGGCCATCGTTAAGGCTGGCAGCTGTTAGACTGAAGCAATAAAATGGTTAGGGTGAAACCCTTGCTTTCCTGCATAAGAAACTCCATAGGGTTCTTCAGTTGTACAGTCATGATGGTGATACAAAGAACAGTCTAGTGCTTTGAGTTAGAAAACAAAGCAAAAAACCTCCAACAGCAGTGGCGGCCCAGCCTGCTGGATGTTCCCTCTGCATAAAATGTTGATGTGAAGGGATCATATAATCTGTGAGCTACCTGTGCTATGTCAACAGCAAAAAAAACTACTTTTGTGTGCACCATCTTATCAAAGTTACACAAGTTAGTTTGTTTTAAGAGTGCATTAGAGTTACTGTGGAAGAGGCAAGGTATTTTGTGCGACGGGTTGGGAAATAAATGCCTTGTTACAAAATGAGGTGTTTAAGAAAGTGCTTGAGGATGCAGAACTCGTGCCCTCTCTAACTGAACACTGTGTGCAACAGCTCTCTTAACTCTTGAATTTCCAAAATGCTTGATTTCTTAACAGCCCAGCTGGGGGGAATTTGGAACGTAAGAGCTGCAAGATAGTTAATTTGTTGTGATGTTTAAACTTCATTCAGTGTAAAAATAAACAGGATTATATAACCTTAGTAGATTCAGAAGACAACATGCAAGTTTTCCTAATAGCTGAAATAGTCAAGAGCAGGATGTCCTAAACAGCAGTGAGAGGGAGCAGTGTATCCTACATGTATTGAACATTGAGGAGCACAAGTCTTACATAGCAGTTGAATAATTTGTACAGACACTGTAAGGTCCTCTCAGTCACTCTTGCTTTTTAGTGTCAGTTTTGGACATCAACATTACTGAGAGAGCATTGGTTTTGACTACAGAGAGTGCCGTCTGATTAAAATATTCTTGAGAATCTTCCCAAGTGCTTTTTTTACAGGAACAAGCACATTGACTTAGCAAAATGCTAAGCTGTTCATTAAGGCAATATGCTGTAGCTGCCAAGCTCATGTGATTTACATGAGTTTGAAGTTGTATCTGTACCTGTTTCTTGCTTTTTTGACTCTGAGTAAATGAGTTGAATTCTTTCAGCACACTTCTCTTTCATTTGTTTATGTATTCAAGATGCTTAATGGGAAATTATTCAAAATGCTTCAGTCCCTAAATGGAGGGTGATGCTGAAGGGATTTGTCTGGAAAACATGTGATTTAAGAGTTATAAGTTTGAATCACGCTTGTTCCTAGCATTATCAACTGCTGTGTGTTTGCACTCTGCAAAAGAGTGATATCTGAAAAGGCTCATAAATCCTGACACCTTGGTTTCTTCTGTTGCAACTATAAAGCACAAGATCGGAAGGCAAAATGGGTGGTGCCTGAGGAAAGAGACATTGCCTTGCCTTTCAGAAACCAATGGCATATTTTTCCTGCAATTTAGTTTCCTTCTAGCACTCTCTGGCATGTTGTCTTTCCTCCCTGCCCTTCCATCTATGCTAGTCTATCCATGAAAGACTTACAGTTTCTTATCATTTAAGAGGAGACAAAAAAACCCTCTACGAAACAAACCTCTGAAACTAAGCAAGAAAAAAAAACCCCTGGCAAAGTCCATTGCCACATCAGAATTTTTATTTGAAACTCTCTGGATCCTCAGAAATACAAAGCATGTCCCAGCTGCCAAACAGCCTGTTGTTGCTTTGTGTATTTACATGAGAAGGCTGAGTTGCACGGTCATCCAGTTGACAGAGGGACCTCTGCTATGTGACTGGAAAGAGCTGGCTGATGGGGTTTAGGGTTTTGAAAAGAGTAACTGCGTTTCCTGGAGTTTGTATGCTTGGTGGCTCTTGAATGGAGAAGCTCCTCTTCTCTTTCCTGGTTTTAAGACATGCAGTCCCTTTCTCTTTGTCTGTCTGTCTTTAAAGATGATTTTTTCCTTGTGCTCTGCAAGTGAAGTTAGCTGTACTCTGTTAGTGGTCATTCAAAGGAAGGGAGAGACCCTGCAGCTGGAGCGGGGAGGAGCTACATCTGCTGTGAGCCCCTGTGAGGCTCTAGTCCCTGTTCAGCTGGTGACTGAGTGACCTGGGTTGAAGAGGAGAGGGAGGGGGATTGCACTAGCTTTGGGAAAGGCTGCATATGGGGGAAAAGTGGAAAGTCGTGGGAAAAGAAGCACTTCTTGCACATGAAGTTAAAAAAGAAAAAGTTGTCTAAACGGGAAGTGAGTTAAAATTTGTGCTTGAGACCCTGTCAGTTAAATCTTGATTTATCTCTTCATACAACTTCCGTATGTAGTTTAATATATTACTTCTGCTGTTGATGTCAGTACATGCGTTTTGTTTTGGATATGCAATGCTAGGAATGGAATGTGGCATAAATCATCTGGAATTTAGACTTGTGTTGTGCCTATTTCACAATTTAGTACTTCTTTCCACTGTTAAATTATTACGAGTTACGGTCTCCTGGGGCAAACTGGGCTACATGGCAAATTGTGGGAGAGAAAGTGTGTATGACTATTGCTCATTGCAATTTTAAGTGTAGCTAATTTCTCTTTGTCTTTCTCCCTCCCTTGTTTCATAAACTAATCTCAGTCTTAGTTTCAGAGCCACTGATTTACTTGTATGAGCAGTCCCTGAGCTGAGCAGCCTCTCCTCCAACCTCAGGTAATGATTCCTCGTGAAATAAATACAGAATTCACAGTCTGGTTCAAAAGAATTTGGGAAGCTGTGTCAATGCTTTACATTTCTCAAGGACACAGGGTATGGTATTTTCAGGCCAGATTCTGATATCCCTTCTTAATCAACAGTTTTCATTGCAAAAAGTCCAAATAGAGACACTGAATGTGATAAAAGATCTGATAAAAGCAGCAGCATTTTACTCCTTTTGGCTTTTACTATGTCCGCTGTGAACTTCAATAATGTTTTTTCATGATGTTTGTGAGATAATCCCTTTCTTTTCTGCTTGATGTATTTCTAACAACTCTGAAGGCCAATGAATATGGTATTTTCTGGAATAAAGTGTGTGTTTGGAGGCTGGGGGGAGTGTCAAGCTGGTTTTTGTCCTTTTGTTTTGAACTCCTCTTCCACAGAAGACGCGGTGTCCTACAGACAGTTAGAACAATGCTATATTCCGCTTGAGCATCGAATCACAAGCGGGGTCTTTGGAATTAAATTTGGCGAATTGCCTGGATATGTTCGGTTTTAACAAGCACTGCTTTGTGCATTAGCACCCTACGCTTCCTCCCTCCCTCCCCCTGACGCTGCCACTGAAGAGAGAAGGAGAAACAAAAAAAAAAAAAAACCAAAACAGAATAAAAGCATCTGTTAGAGTGAAAATGAGGAAGAAAGGAGGGATGAAAAGGGCAGAAAAGATGTATGCCAGAACAGCTGTCAAATTTGTCAAAAGAGCTGGAGAGCTGGACATTTTATGTTAGTCACACTCCAAGTATCTGATTACCTATGTATAATATTTTTTTTTTAACAATGTAGATGCAACACAATTTTTAGTACAGAATGCAGCTCAATTCATCAGGATGTTTGAATGCTCATTTACCAGGACTTTGTATCAAGGCGTCAGCACGTGAAAATTTGACGCTGACATGTTCAGGCTCTAGAGAGTAAGTCATGTGAGGAGTGACTGAGGGCACTGGGGTTGTTTAGCCTGGAGAAAAGGAGGCTCAGGGGAGACCTTGTTGCTCTCTAAAACTACATGAAAGGAGGTTTTAGCCAGGTGGGGATCAGCCTCTTCTCCCCGGCAGCTAGTGATGGGTTGAGAGGACAGAGCCTCAAGCTTGCCAGGGGAGGTTCAGGTTGGACATCAGGAGGAATTTCTTCCTGGAAAGAGCTGTTAGGCACTGGAACAAACTACCCAGGGAGGTGGTGGAGTCACTGTCCCTGGAGGCCTTCAAGAAATGGCTGGACATGGCACTTAGGGCTGTGGTCTAGTTGACAAGTTGGTGATCAGTCAGAGGTTGGACTCCATGATCTCAAAGGTCTTTTACAGCCTAAATGATTCTGTGATTCTTTTTTTGAGTATGCAATTGGACATATGCTATGGTGAGCAATATAGGTTATATTGAGCATAGTACATAAGTCAGGCTGTAACAGACTTTAAGGTACATGTTAAAACAGTATTCTATTAAATGTTATTGTTTGTGCTACCTTTTTTTTTCTTTTTTAATTTCTCAAAAGATAAGTGGAAGTGTCAAGCTCAAAGGATTTATTTTCCTTGAAAGAGATCTGTGAAATTATGTATCTCGCGATCTGAAAGACCTGTGAAGAAAAGTACTGTCCTACTTGTTGGTAAGCTTGTTGTTAACTTATTGACCAAATCGTAGGTGAAGACCTCCTTCCTACCCCCCTAATAGTTTGGTCAGGCAGGGGGATTGATTGCAAATCACCATTAACCATTTTCACTCAGCTGAAAAATGTTTGTCTGCTACATTTAATGCAATGCGTTATTTCAACCTATCTAGAGAGCAAATATCTCTTTTAAATGAGAACATATTCCTAAAATTAACTGCCTTGCAGTGGCTGCATCTAGTACTGTGCTCCAGAGAGGAAGGAATCGCGAACAAGTGTGCAAATTAGCTAACTCTTTAATGAGGGGAGTACTGAGGAGGTGGCCCTCTGTGCTCCCCAGCGGTGCTAAACTCAGAGGAGCTGGAGTTACCAGGCAAAGCTGAAAAGTGAGAGCTGTGAAGCTGAACAGAATTCTTGTAAGTCTTCTGAACTGCAGGCAAATTATTTCACGGTGAAAATTGTACGAGAGGAATGCATAAGCTCAAATATTTTAAATTTAGAGACGAAGGGGAAATCCATAGTCAAGTAAATGACCATAACAGATGGCGGGTGTTTTCTGCGTTTGCATTTTATTTTTGACACAGGGATGAAGTTCTGAAGCAAATCTCATTTTTCCTTATGCACTGTGCTCTGATTCAAATCTCGGAGCAGTGCTGGAGTCCATGACCTGGTTTCCTTTGGGATGATAATAGACAGATACGTGCCCTCCAGGAGAGCACCTGGAAAGTTTCCAGCATTGAGGGTTCATGGGATCAGGCTAGAGCTGGTTTGAAGTCACCTCCTCTCCTGTGGAAGTGCATGTTCTATGGGTACTGAGACCCCAGTAGGAAGTGTTTGCCTTGCAAGTCTGCTGCTATTGCTTTGCAAATTTATTTTCCAATGGATTTCCAGTGGCCACTTAAAATATGTTGGCTGAGCTATAGATAGCTTTTGTGGTAAATTTGCATGTGGTTTTGTAATGCATACAATTTGCAGATCTATTTTAAGAACTTACATGATCTAAGTTTTTGAGTTTATTAAAAGATGGAGGATAAATAATAAATCAGTTTAAAGTCACACTTTGAATGAAGAGCTCATCCTTTTAATGCACTCCAACATCTTCAGTATTTATCAGTTGGCTAAAGCAAGGTTAAATAAAGCTGTGTGCCAAACCTGCCTTAAAAAGGGACTCACAGGTGTAGCTACTAAGTAGAAATAGTTGACCACGTATATGCTGTATTTTAAACCTGACCTCCCACGTGATGCCAGCGATCCACACCTGTTTGGACACAAGTCTTTGTGAGAAGGTACAGGTCTGAGAGGAGCTGGAGAGGTGGGGAGCTCTCCAGGGGAGGTGGGGGGGATCAGGGGAGCTCATGCTTGTCCACCCTCATGCAGTCCCTCCGTCTCTCCTTTCTGTGGTGGAGGGTGGGCTGTGGGTACCCAGGCTCCCAGCTGCCTCTGGCAGCATCCTGAGGAATCCTGCCTACAGCAGGGTTGGTGAGCTTAGATGACTTGTACTTGTGCTGTCTAATGCAGTCTGGCAGTGCACTGCTTTTGGCAGAATGGTGATCCACGTGAGAGGTGTTCAGGACCAGCTCTGGGAAGCATTTCCTGGCCCATGGGCAAAGGGGGTGTGGCTAAGGTTGTTTTTTCCCAATATGATTTACTTTCTCAGCTTTAAGTGACCTGGCTAGCAAATAAATAATATGAGCAGGAAAATGAGAGTTTTAAAAAAAAAAAAGCTATTTTAGTAGTCTCTAATTCTGGGTGCTTAGCTAGTGACTTCTGCTAATCTGATTTGTCTTTCTTTGAAACCTGACGGAAAGCATAATCTGCTTGGGTATGTGCTACACACAATAATCAGGTAGGTGATAAATCAATGCATACTTCAGCGTAAGTTTTCAAAGATAGAGGTAGTTTTGCTTATGAGGAAAACTAAGGAAAAACTAATTTTCTTTTATGGTACATCCCTCCTCACCCACCACAGCCCCCCAGCCATGCTTGGATAGCTGACCGGGGTTCAGAGTAATGTCTGTGCCAAGGAAATGATGCATGTGAAGTACAAAAATATCAGAAGGTGAAAGGCATGTCACGAGGGAGTGAAGTTATTGTGACTTATTTCACCCTGGCTTTAGCTATTTGATTTTTTTTTATATTTGTAGGGGTTTCTGTAGTTCTCCCTTTAAATTGTGTTTAGATTTGACAGAGCGGACTTCAGGAACAAGTAAAACAATCAAGTGATGCTAAAATAGTGGTGTCGAATAGGCTGCAGCACAGATTCTGAGCTTCTAAAGAGCTTATTGAGATAGAAGGACCACCAAGTTGATTAGAGGGATGGAGCACCTCTCTTGTGAGGAAAGGCTGAGAGAACTGTGTTTGTTCAGATTTGAAAAGAGAAGGCTTAGGATGGACCTAATTGCAGCTTCCAGTATCTGAAGGAAGCCTAGAGAAAGATGGAAAGGGACTTTTTTACAAGGGCATGTAGTGACAGGACAAGGGGGAATGGCTTCAAACCAAAAGAGAGTAGGTTTAGATTAGACATTAGGAAGACATTTCTTACTGCGAGGATGGCAAGGTGCTGGAACAGGTTGCCCAGAGAAGTTGTGGATGCTGCATCCCTGGAAGTGTTTAAGGCCAGGTTGGATGGAGCTCTGAGCACTGGTCTAGTGGAAGGTGTCCCTGTCCGTTTTAGGGGAGTTGGAACTATATGATCTTTAAGGTCCCTTCAACCCAAGTTGTTCTATGATGCTGTGATATTTTTAGTCAAACTGAACATGTACCACAACTTGTTGCAGCTCAGTAGCTGAAATCTGCATCTCTTCCTGGGCCTAATGAGAGCTGTGGCTCTTCTGCACCAGGTCCAGGTCTGCACAGAGTGGGACTGTGCACACCTGTACATGCAGCCGGAGGTGGCAATGTCCAGCACAAGCAAGGAGTGTGGTTCATTAGGATTGGCTCTGCAGTGTGAAACCACTGTTGATAAGATCCCAGTGTCCTTGCTGAACATTTTACTGTAGCGTGGAGGGTCATGTCATATTAGTTCTGGTTAGGGTACATTGTGTGCTCCTGGAGAAAAGTTTTTGCTTAATTTCATTAAACAGAAAGTCAGTCTGTGTGCTCTGAGACTACACTACAATGTGGGACAAGGGGAATGGCAAGGGGGGATGACTGGGAGATGTGTGGGAGAAGTGCACTTATCACTCCATCCAAATAGTAACTTTTTAGGTTTTTTGCTCCCTAGCCGTTCAATCTGTATGTTTTTGTAAGAAGTCAGTGCTGATTTTTCCTGTTGAATTTAGCATTAATGTTCCGTGGTTATTGAAAGGATTCCTGCTATGTCCCTAGCTTTTTGTTTGTTTAGTTTTGGCTGAAGCATATCACTTGGTTATAATTCACATGGTTCTGTCTGTCACTACTAAACTGCAGTGTTGCCCTTGTCAAAACTTGGCTCCAGCTGTTCACCAGAGTGGTGTGAATGGTGTTTGAGTGTGCACATCTGGTCATTTTGGAACAGGTTTAGTACATTCTTTTCTGTGCTAGAGTTTAATTTGCAGCTGGAAAGCAGACCAGCACAGCACTAAATTACTTACTTTCAGATAAATGCTTTCTTTGTGACTGCTTTGTGAAAATGATTTATGGGAATACTCTGTATCCTGATATGTTTCTTCCCATTCTTCTGCCACTTGCCTGAAGTCTGACACCCTACAACTTGTCTGCTAGTCTTTGCTAAGTATATAATCATTACGTAAGCTGAAGATACAGTTTGTGTAATTAAAGCAATAAACTGAAATAGAAATTTAAATTGCATACATTTTGGCAGTTGTAGAAATTGAGAAGAATGAAAAATTGAACTCTTGCAGATGAGTACCAGCAACTTCTCTGTCCTGCATTTGAGGAATGTTTTTGTAATCTGTCTCAGTACTCTTAAAATAAAGCTAGGAAAAGGAACTTGCACTGTCTGGGAGAGCCAGAAATTGATTCTGGGCAGGCTAAATTAGAATTTTTTTTTTTCCTATGGAATTGCACTTGAATCTGTTTTGATTAGTAAGGCCATTTTCCAGAGGGGGTGTGTGTGCAAAGATAATTACTGATCTGGCATAGATCGCAATGATGCTCAGATTCAGCAGAGTTCCATTTTCAAGACTTACAATAATAAACTTATTATTTATTAAGTGAAATATTAAAGTACTTATTTTCCCTTGCAGACTTAGATCGTGATATTTCTTTCTAAGTAATAAGGGAAGAAGGAGAAGTGGAGAGTGCCTTTTTGCCACAGTTGCATCTTTGTCTCTGCTCGGTTTTTGACGTTGTCATTGGTAATGTCTTTACCTCTTGCACCTCCTCTGAGTGAAGATGTTAAGGCTGTACCTGTTTTACCACTTGCAGTTTCTAAAAGGATCAGTCTACTTTGTTTTTCATTAATAACAAATAAAAATTAATAATTTGTATATAAATCATTGTAAGAGAGAAGTATAATTTATTCTTTAAATTTGAGCAAAGAACTTGAACACTTGTAATTACCTGTATTATGGAGGTGTAAACATTCTGGGTTTTTTTAAGGTACAGTGTCTTTTACAGTGAGTTGCTGGACTTTGTTTCTTTCTTCAGTTCTCAGTTTACTGGTTGAAAATGCTTTTTGTCCCACCTTCCCCCAGCAATTTCCTACCTGCTTCATTGCTAGAACCACTTGGTGCAAGCTCTTTCCGTGTAATTACCAGTTTGGTGCTTTAGCAGTTTTTGGGATAGAATGCACAAAGAAATGGTGTTTCCAGGACCAGTCAAAATTGGTGCCAAGTGTTAGAGAGACCATGGGAAGTGTGGGTAATGATAACTTGCTATTTGTCACCTGACCTGAAATATTGCACAGTATTGATGCTTCTTGCTTGGGATGCAGGAGGAGAACTTGCTGCAATTATCTATAGTCTTCTCTAAAAACACTCTCCATTTAATTCTGCTTTCTAAAATGACTTTGAGAAATACCTCATCCAGTTCTGGCTAAGAGGAAGCCATCTAACTGTTTATTGGTTGTACCACTGGGAAGATGGATAGTTGAAGTGGAGACCCAGATGTGTTTAGTTTGTATCCTCATGAGCAAACCTGATCAGTCAGTATATGGTGGAAGCAGCATGTTTGAATTCTTCTCTGGACACATATCACTGTGCACAGGGATCTCTTGACAACCTCTCTGCTAGTGTTGTGGAGGCTCCTCCACTTTCTGTTGTGGAGGCTTTTTTCCTCTGCCTCAAAACAACATGTGCATTCACTATGATATTATACACTCACTTATTTTCTATCTTTGCCAACTTAATTTAGCTAAGTTAGCAGACTAAGTTAGCAGACTGCTAACTTAAAATCTTTCAAATGCACTTACTAAATAAATCACTCAAAAGTATTTTACTCTTAAACTATAAATGACTACTACATGTTTTTCATTTGATGTATGTCAGTTTTGAAGCTTCGTGATTTTTCAGACTCCTATTGAGGAGGTGGTTTATGTGAAGAGAAGCACTTTCTGAGAAATTTCTGGGTGGTTTTTTGTTTGTTTGTTTTGCTTTGCTTTTGAGCTGAAAGAATTCTACACCAGTGTGGACAGTCATGTTTTGTTTATTGTGTAGGAAGCAGAATGCTGTTTCTCAGATGGCTTTATGGACCTGAGTTGGGGCTTGGATGGTTAAATTGTATTTCTTTGCAGGAGACCACAACTCCTGTAAAATCAGTCAGAACACAGGTGTCTTTGAACTTTCCTTCCTGTAAGCCAGCGAAAATGCTTACTGCACATACACGCACAGGCACATATCGATACACATATAGATATAAAAAAACCCTCTTCTACATGGTCAGAGTATTTATCTAGTATTGTAATCCTTCTGTCTTATCACAAAAATGCATATGTTATGTTTACTGGAATATTTTATGAAAATTCCTGTTGAACTTTTTAGGTATCTCTTACTGCTCATAAGTAAAAGAAGTAAACTCTTCATGTCCAGCAAGGTTGTTTTTTATCCGAATGCTGTCTTGATTGATCTTATTTTATTTCACAGTGCAATTATATTTATTTCTTTTCTGTTATGGTAGAAGACTTCTGACGAGAGTGGTGGCTCTTAGTGAGAGGTCAACGAGACTAAAGTTGTTGACCAACCTCACTGTTGCAGAAAAGGAGGTGCACGTCTTTTGGGCTACTTTTTAATCATCACTGCTTGTTCAGAGATTTGTTGGTGCTTCTCCGTTCTGTCAGTGTAAAACCCACTAAAATGCTCAAAGCAGATTAATAATGACTTGTTCCTCCTTGATCTGTCACTCCTTTGTAACTACTTTATATTGGATTGAGAGATCAGAGAGGGAATTTCAGCAGAAATCCAGTGAAATATTTAGGGGATTGGTGCATATGAGAAAGGAGTCAGAGGGAAGAAAGAAGGCTGGTCTAATCCCCGAATCATAATGGAGCTGTGTAGACAAAGTGGAGATAAATACTTCTCATATATGCACACCACAAGGACAGGGGGCAGTTGTCATTGTTGCAGTAAGAGAATTTTTTTTATTGGACATAAAGAGAAAAAACTATAGTGAGAGTGTTTAAGTGCTGCAAGTCACTCAGAGAGGTTGTGGAAACTCTGACCTTGGACATTTCAAAACTCAACTGGGCAAAGCTTTGAGTAACGTGGTCTAACTTTGAAACCTTTCCTTTTATAAGCAAGAGGTTGGACTTCACCTCCTGAGGTCCCTTCCAAATGACTCTGGATTAATTTTCACAGTCCATAACACACCTTTGTGGAGTGTGTATGGTCCTGGTTCTTCCCCCATTTCTCCTGCACCCCCTTCAGGGAAATATGGAGGCATAACTGCGAGAGAGAAATCCCTGGCATGAAAAAGACTTTGCATGCTTATTACCAGAGTTACTTGAGAAGGTCCTGACATACAACTGGTCTTTCAAACTACTGCCAGACTTCACAGGGAAACTTAATTTATCTGTGGTTTGTCACGACTCTCTAGGTGAAAAAGACGCAGTCAAATTTTAAATAGATACGAAATACCAGTTGGAATGTGTTCCTATGGCTCTTAACAGCTGTATGTGACCTGGTAGTGTTACACATAACTTTTAGTAATGTCCTGCTGTGAGGTGAAGACTCTGCAATGAGGTTAAGTTTCAGCTCTCAATTAATGCACATTTGTCCTCTCCTCCACCCTTATCATCTAATCTTGTACCCTATTACTATTTTTTGTTGCTGACCAACACCTTCTGAATACTTCATTAATGGAAGATTTAGTGTGAGTGCCTGCTGTTTAAGCATTATTTAATGAGTCAGGCTGTTTTATGAGAATTCATGGTTGACTCCGTAATCGCTGCATAATGCAAAGACTGTACAACCACAGATGGAAGATAGAAGTTGCATCAGACAACACAAGACTATTTTCCATTTTCACCTTGAAATAGGAAACATTTATTTTAAAAGGTTGATGAAAATTTAATAATTACTCTATACATTAACTAGTCAAATTAATCGGTTCATCCGTTACTATCTCTGCTCAAGGATCAGATCATCTTTTTTAGAAACCAGAACCAACAGTTCAGCAAACATTAGTAATTTTTCCCAGCTTGAAAAAGTATTGTGTTTTTTTATTTTCTGCCACTTTGGATGATCAGTGACTCGTGTGTTTCGGTTTAAAAGGAAAAGATAAAAACCAAAACCAAACAGGATGCCTACTACAGTGCTTTTTGGGGAGTCAAGAAATTTGACTGGGAGTTGAGAGTTTGTTTGCCCTGCTCAATCACATACTTATTTGTGTGTTCTCAGTGTATGAAGAATCTATGGTAACAGGACCATGATCCTCTCTATCAAAGTTGTCAGTGCCTTAGTTCTCAATGCCACCATTCTCTTGTTAAGCACATTAGCTGGCTAACAGAGGGAGAAACCAGGGAGTTGTGCACCTTGATCCTCTGCGTGTCACTGTAGCATTGCCCGGCTCTACAACTACTTCCATGTATGAGTGCAGTTGTGTGATGTAACTGATTTCATAGGCACACATGAAATGTTTGAAATTATTATTCCATGTTACTGGATTAAAAGATGTACAGATTTTTGAGATGTTTATGTAGACATCCATTGAAGTGTTTTCTGACATTGTCTTTGAACCATCGATGCTGGGGTTTAACTCCTTGTAAAAGTTTGTCTAAAATATATCTGGTGTTTTTTTAAGCAAACTGTCATTGAAACTTACTATGGTTATGTGGCTAAGGTTATTGTATTGTAGGGTCATAGCTGGACTTTTCCTGAATGGAAAAATTGCTTCTATGAAGCTGATGACCAAACAGAGCAGATACATATGTTGAATAGTTACATTTGTGGAGTGCAGCCAATACCAGTGTATGGAAAGAACTGCATAAGTCTTAGGAGATACTGGAAAGATCTGGTCACTAATGAACTATAAAAGATTTTCAGAAATTCCTGGTCTTATTTTTAAATTTTCTATGCTTTCTGTGACAGCTTTAAGGACAGAGATGCCAAAAATCTGTGAATAAAAGCTGTTATGCATTATCCAGAGCATTACAGTACCATTTATTTAACTATATAGTTAAACAAAGAAAAGCAACTTCTACAACATTTCATTCTAAAGGATTAATATATATGAGCATAAAGAGGGAAGAAAAGGGCTTAGTTGTACTCTCCTTGAGTCAATAAAAACCCCAGCGTGATCGACCTTCTTTTACTGATCTAATGAGAAATAATTGTTATGCTTTCGAAATACTGATCTTTATGGCTGAAGAACAATATACCCTTTTCTGTCATGTACCATTCAGTAAAAGATAATTGGGTAGCTGAAACTGGTGAAAAAAAAACACTTTATTTCCACTCACTCTTCGAATCAAAAAGGAAATTGCAATGTCCCAGCTCCTAAAAATCTGTCAAAATTCCCTTGGATAGGTCTTTGCTTTGCGTTGAAAGGTGGGAAGTGTTCTTCAAGTCGTGAGATGGGGCAGGAGTGAATTGTTGAGGCTAAGAGCTTCTCCTCTCTTCAGGCCTTTAAAAAGTGTTAGATTGCCATTCACCTCTGGTGAATGCATTTTCTCTAATGGGTAGTCTCCTGTCAGCTCTCTAATAGATACATGGCTGTTGGTGAAAGCACTTGTAAGACAGAAAAAGTGAATTAAATCTGGTAATTGTGACACTGTAAGGAAACACACTGTTATCTTCATCCCCTTGGTTCTCTTTTGGTTCTGCTCCTTGCAGTGTCTGTGAAATTCCAAGCACACCTTTGTGTCACCTGTTCTGACAAACCTCCAGGAACTGACACTGTGGGCATGTCTAGGTGACCTGTTCTGGGACTTACACTCGGGGCAGGCATCTGTCTTTGTTTTTTCCATTATTCATCTCCCCTCAATCACCACCTCCTCACAGTTTCCTAATAACCAGTCTGAATTTCTTTTTATCATCATTTTAAACCAACTATACTGTCTGTCCCTGGGGAATAGGGAGGATGTTGCTCTCTGATCCTCTTTTCAGAAACCTTTCAGATGTTCAAAATCTTTTGTCACGCTTCTTTCTTTTCGTTATAGACTATTGATCTAAAGACAGATGGAGGTCTATCTGAGTCTAAAAAATTAAGATATCTGTGAACCTACAGGTGTGGTTCAGTAGCAAATACATAGCATAAGCAGTTGGAAAAAAGCATATATACACTTTCTCCCTATTGATCATTCTAACCTTGATTTACATGGTATTAATGTGGGATGCTGAGTTAGTGACCCGTAATGCTCACATAACTAGACAGTGAAGAATGACTTAGAAACAGCTGGGAGCAGTAGTTCACTAGAGCTGATCATTTATTCTTGTCTATCCAGTCCAAGCACTGCCTGTAGCTGAATTGGAAGAAAGGTGGACTTGCTTTGCCGTAGTTAGATTTCGTGACTGTGATGTCCACCCAGTCAAGAACTGAGCACCTGTTTGTGCCTGGGTCAGTCTCCACAACATCTGCAGTGAAACACCCCCCAGAGGGGGGGGATTCTAATCTGGCCTTGCTTGAAGCTGCTGTTGTCGTTTTTAGGGAATGCAAAGGGCAAAGAGGTGCCTTTCTGCTGTTTGGGTTCAAAAGGTCCTGCTGGTTCCAGTCAGTGTCCCCATCCAAGATCCAGAAGTAGTCCTGGAGGCCCAGACTTGAGGTTTTGTTGTTTTATGGTTTCTTTTAAAGGTGTATTAACAGGGTGAATTGTGCAGTCTTCTTGCAGAAGTTCTAGATGTTGCCTGAAAGTCTTCCTACTCAGGAAATAAAAAATGGCTTTTTAATTAAAGCTTTTGGATTAAGCAAGAGCTTAACCAGCTGGAGTTTATGTTGGTGTGTATAAGCTCTGAAACAAGTCTTGGCTTGAGCTACCTGGGTCACACTGCATTTGTTAGTCCAGTGGAACTTTATAACTGTTAAATTGAAGCAGCCTTGATTGGTGGTACAGACATGGCTTTTTGCATGTTTTTTGTGTATTTTTTTCATCCAGTTTCTAAAAAAGGAGTGGGTATAAGGATGGGGCTGTTATATATATAGGAATTTGAGATGATGACAGAACTGGGGAGAAAATTGAGAGGAAAAACAGCTGGCCTGTATTAGTTTTCTTCTGGTAGAAATGGGATTTGACATCAGTAGATGAGTATTCTGAACTGCAAGAGGATGTAGTAGGGATGACAGCTTAACCCCAGCTTCTTGGTAAGGATTCACTGTGATTTCTCTTTCTGAATGCCACAGCACTTTGGATGATGCCCAGGAAATATTGTTGTATTATTTACTGTGTTTTTTTTTTTCATTTGTGCTCTTCTGAGTGTAGTAATGAGCTTCAGAATGAAGAAGAGAAAAATTAAAACAAAGCAGAATAAAACGTGGAGAATTTCTGATGGCTGCCAATGATGAAGCTTGCTTTGATGCCTTGTTCAAACACTGATCAAGGCACAGTCGAAGCCCTGATCCTGTCTCCAGTCTCTTTTCCCCTTGGTGTGGGTGAACCCACACACCTGTCTGTGTGACTGAAAACCTGTTCAGTTGGGTTTGTGGTGGCCTCTACTGGTGTTCCTCTGCAAAGGAAAGAATCACAAGCTCAGCTGTTCTAGTCTGCTCCTTTGGAAACATAATAGTCCAGAAAATCTCTCGTTGTTAAATGAAGTTAAGGGGGGGAACTGATAAAAGCCCTTCTAGAGCATCTGCTGTTGTGCCTCTTTGAATCAAGACCTACCATCAAGCATGCATCTCTCAAAGCTGCATGTGTTCCTCTGCTGAGCATTATGGATTTATTGCCTCCAAGAGCAGATTGTTTTGAGCCTCAAAGCATCTCCTGCCAGCTTTGGCACTGTGTTGCAGCTGCAGACTAGCTGGGGGTGGGGCAGCTGGGGGAGTCAGGGTGCTCTGCCCTTGTGCTCCTTGGCGAGGCTTTCTTGCTTTGGATCAGGGCGTATCTGCATTCTGGCTTAACCTGTACCTGCCATTCCAAAATAATTCAGTACCACAGGTTGTTAAAGCTATTTAAAAGTCTTCCAGCTGTCATGGATAAAATTAAAAGAGGCCTTGAGCATGTTTATCACAGTGAGGATGATTCAAAATGATGTAAGTAAAAGGCTCTTCCCTGCTCCTGCTAGGCCAGAGAAAGCATCATATCAGGTTTGCATGCCAGAGAGCATGGTGGGGAGAAGCTGGTGCCAGGGCAGAAAACATCCTGGGAAGAGTTGATGTCTAGATTGTGTCTTCATCCTTTTCAGCTGAAGAGCAAGGCATTGCTCTGAGTAGCAAAAGACCTTCTTGCTTCAGGTTAAATGACTCTTCACATGCTTGCGAACATCAAACCTCTGTGTGTTTGTAAAGCCCTTTTGCCAGTACATTATGAGTGGGGGAGGGAGGAATCTGTAAATGGTTTGGCTGTCAGGTGTGTTAGGCTTTTGCTAGGAGCTAGAAAAGTTACCAAGCTCTGAGATGTTGTAGTCCCATCTGGCAGGCATAGTGCAAAGAATGTGTGGGCTTTTACCTTTCAGTTTGGTTTTTTTTTTTTTCCCCCCTTGGATGCCCTAAAGTTGAGCTCTTGAGCTGGTAGAGCAGCAGGTCAGAGCTTCTCAAATCAATCTGTCAACTGACCTGCTACACTTACCTATCTCAGGGGGATGGTGGTCTGATGTGGAAAGTCATGGCCCAAAAGCATGTGACTTCTTTTTGAATGGTGTGCTTGGAGCTCATCAGTTTTGCCTGTTGGGGAATTGTTAATGGTTACATATTTAGGCTTTTTATCAGAAAAAAATGGAGGCTAGAAAATTCGGGTTTTTTTTTTGTTTCGTTTTTTTTGAACCAACTTATAGCTCAAGTTTAGCCGTTGAGAAGCTGAAGCCCTGTTAAAAGCACTGAATATCATGAGACTTGAAGTAAAATCATGAGATGGCAGTGTTGCTTCTAGCAGCTGATCTCTTTGGCAGTGCTTCCTTTTCTAGGGCTCTGTGCAAATGCTTTTTGCTTGCTAAAAGCCTTGTATTGACAAATTACAGCCAAAGCTAAATGCATGATTATTTCCACTGTCTAACCTGTTTATCACTTCTGTGTTGCTTCTGGATTTGTCACTTGAATTTCTCACTGGCACAAATTAGTGCACTTGTTTTTCTGGCAACACATAGATTTTGAATATGGTTAAATGTGCTTAAATTAATCTGACATCTGGAGATGTGGGTAGTGAGAACGCGTTTCCATGTTACCAGCTAACTTTAGCCTCGTAGCTGAGGAGACTATCTAGATAACTGTGTGGGGTGGCAGGAGGGAGCTCATAAAAGAGTCCTTTGGAGACTGCAGTTGGTGTCAGCCGTGCTCTGGCAATACTGGCCTTCAAGAGCACCTGAAAGGACTGGCCTCTTGACTGATGTGCTTCAAGTTAATCCAACCCATTTTGACCACAAGAGCATTGTTGGCCTAAGAGCAACCAGGGAACTTTCCCTGACAAGTTCAAGTGATCCTTCAACTCCTTCTGGCTGCTTCCGTGCTTAGCTTTTAGCCTGAGTCTATTCAGGCATGCTTTGAAGAAGGGCATCGCCACTAAGTGTGGGGGTACCCTTGATCTGGAACAAATACGCTACATCATGCTAGTGCAGGCAGTGCTTTATAACCTTGTGTTTAAGTATTTGAAATTTAAATGTTTAAGACTCTGCCTCCTTGGGCTTGCCAGGTACATGAAAACTCAGCTAACACTTGCCACCAGAAGAGGTTTCTGTGAGTCAATGTCATATGCCGCTTGTTTATCTCAGTCTGGTGGCACTGTAATAACATTGCAATGCTTCCATATTGAGCTTAAAATAAGTTTCAGCTTTTGCAGCCCTTTGAACAGGATCCAGTCCCTAGCAAAATCTTTTCATATGGATCAAAGGGTAACTACACCCGTTAGGTACTTGGTGTTTTTTTCCTTCTTACCCCAAAGCCTTCCTTCAGTTTGTATACTCAAGGGGTAACGTTTTGTTGCTTTCAGACAGAATTATGGCTGCTCTTGCTACACTTGAATTACGTTGATGTCCTTTGAGCAGTGGGAGGCAGAAGCATTTCCTGGCTGGACAGTAAACCAAACTGGTGCAGGGATAAGCTTTTAAACAGCTTGCATGCTGTGTGAGCAGCCTTCTCCATGGAGTAGAACAGTGGGAAAATAACTTCAGGGTCTGGATTTTTTTGCATTGAAATAAATAGTCTTACTTTATGCGAATGTGTTTGAGAGAATAAGACCTGAGGTTTGTTGTTGGCTCTTGACTATGGCTAAGCTACTTCAGAGCTGCAGCAAGCTCAGGTGGCTGAGCTTGACTTTGCATGATACTGTGGTGGCGGCTTCTTGGTTCTCTGTAGTGCTCTAGTGCTGTGGAAGCAATGAAACGTGGCCTAACAGTGTGAACTCAGGAGGAACAAGTACAAAAATGGTGGGTTAAAATAGGGCAATGAAATGTAAAAATATTCTTCCCTGGAAAAGGCCTTCATGCCATTTAGAAAGGAAAAAAAAGATGTACCTACATTCTTCCGCCAGGATCCCCAGTGCTCATTGGCTTGGCTTCAGTAATTTTTAATAGAATTCAACTTCAAGTGCTTCCAAATGAACGAATAGGAAATGAATTAACTTAAAGAAGGATTCGAAGGGCTCAAAGGACTGTGTCCTTTGGAGGACACTGATAACAAAAGAAAAATTCATTATAGATATTAATGAGTTGCAGATAGCTTCCCGTACCTTGTTTTGAGGCTTTTTTGTATTGCTGAAATTTTTTCACTGCTGCTGATCAAGCTTTGCAGGATCTGTCACAGTGAGGGTTCATTTTGGAAGGCTGTAATTTTCAGGGAGGAAAGGATTCAGGATTTCAAGGAAAACTTCGGTGCTAAGTTCTAACTACCCACTAGCAACTTTAATATAGCAATTCCAAATCCTCAGTGAGTATGAGGGGAAGGAGATGCAAAAAATGGTCAGACTCACATAATCTTTTTAACATCTGCTGTTGTCGTTGTCTGAGTCAGAATACCAGGCTATTGCTCTGACACAGCTGGGCATCATTACTTACGTTTTTAAGCAACATGAAATTCCTCTTCCCTTGTTCCCACAAGCATCGTGCTATAGATATGTCTGTACATATGGACATGTTTATTTCCTAGGGGATGCATGCACTCTCATAGTGCTTATCTTCCCATGCTATTATTTCAAGACTAGTTGATGGCTGCAAAAGAGAATTCCCCAGACAGGAAGATACCAGATCTAGCTTCTTTTAAAGCTTATCTCTGGCACAATGCTCATTAGATTAGGGGAGATTTCTTATTGTGTAATGTGGGGTTGAGGAACCTGAAGGGGATGGCAGAAAGTTTTGTTGCTCCACCTAATATTTTCAGTTAGGTGTTGGCATCAGGCTGTGTGGATACAATCCGCACTGCAGACTCCATATAATCTCCATGGAAACTTTCTGAGTTAACTCATACAGAGTACCTTCAGTGACACATTTGTTAAAACTTTGTCACCTTGTTCTCAGAAAAGTCGAGTGAGGAATTTCATCTTGATTTTCTTAAGTGGATTAGCCCTGGCATAGCCAGGATGCTACTCAGTCTTCAGGGTGCCTTCAAGGTTGCAGTGTCATAATGGCTTTAGCAATATTGCACTCAAAATGTGCCTGCTAGCAATTTTCAGCGCTAATGATAAACAAAATGAAGTGAATTCATGTAGAAAAACTTTACAGGGGCTTTAATCTTCTATCACAGTGTAGAAACGTTTAGCTGATGTGTAACTTTTTATACCTAAAGGGTTATGGAATATCGGGGGGTTTTTTTGACAAATGTCCTGTTTCAGAATCTGTTGCGACTGGTTGACAGTCAATGTTTCTAGTTCAGTTGGTTTTGGAACCAAAATTCTAGTAGAAGGCTTTAAAGAGCTGAGACCCAACAATATTAAGGTGGGGTCCTTCAATAAGTTGCGTCATTTATGGACAAATGGGGGAGAGAGGGTGTGAAATTCTGTCCTCGGGACAGATGATTGAGAGCCTGACTTGAGTTCTCCTCATGGGTTTGTGTTGCATGGAACTTAGGTGTCAGTCCCCTCAAAGCTGAGGATGAATAACATTTGTTTCACTGACAAAAAGAAGTTTTGAATGGATGTTGCTTTAGATGTGCAGCTTCCACGAGCAGAGTAGTACATTGTCTGTCAGACTGTTTCAGGTAACAGTTGACAGTGTTGCAGAGCGTAGATTAAACAAAGTTTACACCTGACTTTGAAAACTGTTAAAATTGGTGATGTTGTCATGCAAATACTGGCTGTTGCAAGTGTGCTTTGGGATTACTGTGCTCTGATTCAGAGGTGCCATTGTATCTCCTCCAGTGCTGTTTATCCGTCTGTGCTGACAGTTTTCTCCTGACTCTGCACAGGGATGAAAGGGAAAGATAGAAGTCTAGATCTGATGATAGTCTCTATCATTCTGATATACTTCAAAGGCTATTGCTCGTTCTCGTCACCTCCTGCACTATTTATGTTGTATGTAAATCATCTGATCCACGCTGTGCTCCTAATAATTCTCAAGCTGTTTGCCAGAGTTGCTCATCACTGTCCTTGCTGCTATGGAAACAAATTGTTCCCAGTTTCATAGGAAGAATATTTTCTGTTTCTGTGACAGATTTGGTTATGATGCATCAGAAATGGAGAGTCCAGGCATCATTCTCTATAACCAGGTGCTCTTGAAAGAGTTTTTGGAGGATGGGTGATGCTGCTTAACATTTGTTGTTTGTTCTGTTTGGAAAATCAAGTGAAAGAAAGGGGGGATGGGTATTCAATCATATTTGCTGCATTCTGTTAAGGGAAACACTGCCCAAAATCTTGCTGCAACACGTCATTTTAAAAAATGAATGACTGCCATTGTCTTTCCCTTGTCCTTTGCATCTTCATGACAGTATGACTAGTGTGTTCTCATTGACTTTTTCTCTGCCAACATTGAGCAGTCGCTACTTATTTGAGCACATTTGACCTTTGCGTTCTGGTGAACAAGTGATGAGTGGAAAAAACAACCCTTCTCCTAATTGCAGTATCCTGTGCATACACTAGTGGGATTTATGGTGATACAATGCCAACTTTGGACTGTTCTTAGCTAATCTGCTACTGGACTGTTACTAAAAGCTCAAAAAATGATTAAATAGTTTTTCCTTTCTATGCATGTGAACAACGCATGTTTTTTATGCATGTGAACCTTTTTTATGCGTGGTGAAGGGCCTTGAGGGGAAGCCACAAGAGAAGCGGCTGAGGTCACTTGGTCTGCTCAGCCTGTAGGAGAGGAGACTGAGGGGACACCTCATTGCAGTTACAAAGTCCTTATGAGGGGAAGAGGAGGGTCAGGCACTGATCTGCTCTGTGGTGACCCATGACAGGACAATGACAGGGAATAGCCTGAAGTTGTGTGAGGCAAGGTTTAGGTTGAATATTAGAAGAAGTTTCTTCACCCAGAGGGTGGTTGGGCACTGGAACAGGCTTCCCAGGGAAGTCGTAATAGCACCAAGCCTGCCAGAGTTCAAAAAGCATTTGGACAACTCTCTCAGGCACATGGTGTGACTCTTGGGGATGTTCCTGTGCAGGGCCAAGTGTTGGACTCTGATGATCCTTGTGGGTCCCTTCCAACTATGTTGGAATGTTCTGTGATTCTGTGCAACAAGGTATTCTGACTATCTGGATATGAATTCTTGCTCAAACAATTCTGTTGACTTTCCTTGTGCCTTTTTTTTGCACACACTTTTGGTGGGTCGTAATGGTGCCATGGGCATGTGAAAAGAGCTCCCTGTCTGGAAAGGTGATGCTTAGCTAAACACCCCCTTCCCTATCAGGCTGGCCATGATCTCAAGCATCTGATTGAAGTCTCAGATTTTGATAAAATGTGCCCTGATTCCACTATTACTTTATCCTTTTAGTCAAGGGGTATTCCCTCCCGTCTGTTTTTTTTTTTTT
>VXAY01005687.1:397448-497435 GCA_013399855.1 Oxyruncus cristatus
GTTCAGCTCCTGCAACTTGCCTGTATACCATAGGATTCACTCAAGGATGGCAGCAGTCTGCTTTCTTTGTTTCTGAAATTCCTAGCACAGCAGGAGACTTCTCCCTAATTGAGCCTTGTAGGTTCTAATGCAGTAATACCTTTGCTGATCGTGACAGCTCACAGGATATGGCTGCTTCTCAGCAGAACAAGAATACCCTCACACAGCAGAACTGCAAGGTGGGCAAGATAACCTCAGCAGGTCGGTTGCAGTTTTGCATTTCACCAGGTGGAGCAAACTTGCATCAAAATGGCTGTGGATTCTCCTTCTTGTACCTTGGGTTGATTTTTATCCTGCTGTTATTGAGTATCTGTGCTCTGGGTTCCGCCTGTCAGCAAACTGTAGCAGTGTTTGATTTCAGATTTGGTGGGGACGCACTGCTGACAGAATGAGGAACAGGAGAGGGAACAGAGGAAATGGGGATGGTTTTGACTTATTTGGCTCACAGATTACTGAGTGACAACTGAAATAGGCAGAGGAGAATGAACTCCATCACTCCTATTCTGTCTCCCCCTTTCAGTAGTTTGGACCTTGGGAGATACATTGTTTTAAGAATATCTAAGTTAATTGCTCAGCTTTTCATCCTTAAATTTGGCAGGAAATGCCTCAGAAAGAAGCTGGGGATTTTTTTTTGTTTTTGGGGTTTTTTTTTAGGTTTTTGTGGGGGTTTTTTTGACATGGAGTGTTTTAAAAGAAGAGATTTCTAATGAAAACAGAAAATTTGCAAGCAAATCCTTAGATTACATACTAGCTAATGATCTGTGCCTATCTCATACTCCAGCAGTCCATGGTAAACCCTGATACAGGACATGAAAATTAACTCTTTGTGGTCTTTGTGATTTACAGCCAATGAAACTTGACAGCGGAACAGGAGAAGAGAAAGCTATCAGAAATACCCTTTTGTCTAACAGTATAAACAAGCAACATCGTCCAGTGCCCTGCCAGGAGGATTTGATTGGGCGGTGTGTGCTGCTGTTCTCAGCCATCCTGTTTTGAGGCGGATCAGGTGCAGGGCTCAACAGACATTTCAGAGCACAGAGTAGTTGGGGGTGAGTGGATGAAACACTGACTGACTTGTGCTGGCAGATGGAAATTCAGGGATTCATTAGTCATGCTGTAGTATCTTGTTTTGCAGTGTGTCGTGACGATATGAGAGAAGAGAGTTCGATAGCTGAAGAGGGCTTTTAAATACTGCAGGCTGAAAACCCCTGTGATTGAATGATGTCTTCTACAACATTTGATCATTGAGATAGTTGTCTTGCAGATCAGAGCGACATATATGATGGGATTAGCATTATCAGGCTCCTTTGATTACAGCAAGTGGGCTGCAGGACCATATTTTGGAATGAGCAGAGACTGGCCCAAAGAGACTCTGTGCATAGGTAGGAAGACCTTTTTTAGCTGCAGCACAATCATACAGTACTACAGTTCTCACCTGACAAAATTAGAGTCTGTTCCAATAAACATTTTTTTTTTTCAAACTGTCTTGCTTAACTGTACCTTTGTGATACCCAGATGTGGGTTCTACATCTGTCTTTGCTTGCTCTTTCCCCAGGAGGCTATAGTGTGCCTACTTAAAAGAAGCTTTGCCTTGCCATTCTTCAGTGATTCACTTTTTTGGGTGGAAATTAGGTCTAGACCTGTGCTATCTGTCAAAGAAGTATAGGATATGAGGTATGCTGTCCTGGTCATATCATTTTAATTTTAGATCACAGGAGGGAGGAGGAAGACAAGCAAGTCTTTCCAGCCACCTACATCTTCAGGATTGAAGTCACAAATGTCTAAAAGGGTGTTAGTAGAAATGATTAGCAATGAAATCATCCATGTAAGTTAATAGACGGGTAAATATACGGTGAAGTGAAAGATGCCATAAAATTAATAGTTGAAGAGACATGAATATTTGTAACCCCGCTAATGTCTATGGCAAAATGAAGTACTCTGGAATAAATTAGAATAACAATGAGGGGAGTAAGCTTATGAACAGTTTGGAGTATATTCTGTCAGAATTGGGCAACATTTCTTAATCAGTCGGATCTCAGATATACACTTCTGCCTGAGGAAACACGGTCAAGCCTTGTGAAACATTCCATCTAAGAGGAAACCAAATTAATGGGCCATTTTACAGTGCTTGCTTGATATAGAAAAATGCAAAATCTCTCCACACAGTGAGATCATTTTAAAGGGACTAAGTACTGGCAGCCCCTGGGTGAGAGACTTCTAAGCTCATTTTCACCCCTTCTCCTACTGAAGTCTAAGTAAATAGAAAGGTTTAAAATAGGTGTTTCTCAGTGTAGTAAATGCAGTTTCACCAAAGCTTTTCACCAAGTCTTCCCTTGGCTGCCTCTTAAGACGTTAAGCTTTGTGTTATCCCCATGGTCTCTTCTGTCCTTGTTGCTCTGCAAGCATTGGAAATTTTTCGTGTCAGCACTCAGCAATTACTCTTTGGGTTTTAGTGCTGGGCACAAATACCCTTTTAACTCTTACAAGAAGGGTCATAAACTTCCCTGTTTTAGATAGTTCAGGTAAGCGCAATATTTGGAGGTGATCTCAGACTGTGTTGTTCTTGAGTTAGGGGAATTGGCCATTTTTTTCAGTTCTTCATTAGCTGTGAGTGTCTGACACATGCCACTGACTGCAGAGCCTTTCCAGGAATGGTGCCTTTGGAGTGCTTAAATGCAAATCAAGGGGCCACATCTGTGTATCTTTTAAGGGGCTGCTTCTGCACAAATATGACCAGGGTCCTTGCAATGCTGAAGAGAACTGACCTGATTAAAGCTGAAGCCCCATCTTTGAGTAGCTTCTGGATATAAGTGCAGTGCAGGAGCAGCTTTTTTACACGTGGGGCAGGGGGGGGAAAGAGCTGAAGAGTTCGGTATTTCCAAAATGTTCTAACCATACTGTCAGTGTTGCTTAGCAGCAGAGGGTTTAAAATAGCGGTATTACTCAACAGTGTGAGCCACATTTGCACATGGTAATGTTCTGTGTCCTGTATTGACTTGCTGCATTATAAAAGTGCTAAGTTAATGTAAGGAAAGTGAAGATAGCTCACCTCCTCCTCTCTTAACTTGATGAACAAATGGCTGAACAGTGACATGTCTTCCTTATGGTTTCAACTGTCCAGTACAGACATGCCATGGTGTTTCAGTCCCCATAGGTGTGCTATACACATGTAAAGGCCTTTCACACTCCCATTTACCTGTGAACAAGTTTAGCTCTTGACCCAGCAGCCTGTACTGGTGCCAGCTAAGGCTGTGCTGTTAATGCAGCATCAGTTGGCTTGGGGGGCACTGACAATGAACAGCAGAGACAGATGTAAAGTGCAAAAGACACTCAGTGATCACGCAGCAGCCTGACTTCACAGCCCCTGTTAGTGTACATTCCCACCACTGGTCTGCCTCCTGGGCGGTTTGTCTTCTGAAGAGATGCTGAGGGTACCTGAGGTGGAGGTATCACTCACCAATTGTCTGTGGGAGTCCCACCCTCTGCTGGAGTAAGTCAAAGGACTTGCAACACTGCAGCGGTACTTGCTGATGTCTCCAGAAGAGTGGAATTGTAGTGATGAAGGCAATAGATTATGGTGGCCTAAGTGAAAAGCTTGATTCAGGTATCAAGGAGTTCAAGAGTTTTGTCCTCTACAGGATTAAGCTAAGGACGGATGATGGTTAAGTTGTATGGTAGCTACCGAAAGATATTATTTGCTGATGTAAAGATGGACAGCTCAGTGTATTACACATTCCTCTTGCTTTGAAGAGCTTCAACTATTGCTTTAGCGCTATAGAAATTATCCCTTAGCATTGCTAATGATCTTCCTAACAAACATAACTATGTATTGTTGTGTCAGTATAGGACCATATTTTAAAGCCCTGAAGCGAGTTAAAATAGCAACTGGATCTGTCTTTAGTGTTTTGTATGCCATACCGTGGAGATAAAATGTTTACCAGATGTGGATGTTTAAATGCTGACCTTAAAATAAGGCAAATATGTTTCTTAAGCGGATCTCTCTGGTTTTTTCAGTATTTAAAACCGTGGCCCACTTCTTCAGTGAATGCTTGTAAACAACCCATCCTAAATTGCACAGTTAGAACATCATTTAAATTTACAGTTATTTTATTCACGCTTTGCTTGAAGTATTGGCAACTTTATGACAGGCATTGCCTCAACACACAGTATATGAACAGTGGAGGAGTATGGTCATTAAGAGTTTATCTAAGACTGGGAGTTGTGCAAGTGAAGTACTTCGTTCAGCCACTTGCAGTTTGCAGGGTAATGTTTCAGAAAGAAATGTGGTAGTGCTTGCGACAAATAGGACTGTATAAATTGTGATAATTATTATTGATTTAAAAGTTTTAGAAGAGGAGAGCTGAGTTCAATTAACAGTTTTGGGTTGGGGGTAGCAATGGATTTAATTCTTCCATGACTTACCACTGTAGAGAATAAAGATACAAGAAGGACAAGGACACTGAAAAAAATGATTATACCACTATTGCTTGTAAAGACGGTGATTTTCAGTTGTTAAAAGAAAACAAAACAGACATCCCATTTTAGTCAGAAAAAGGACACCTGATGTGCCAAGGGCTGACACATTTTTTTCCTCAGAATGATTATGAAAGACATGAAGGTCATATGAGAGACCTCGAATTTCCCTGCACACATGCTTTGTACTTCAGAAAGCAGTGAATCTCTTGAGACATCAGTTGCTAAGAAAAATATGCTTCTGTTTCCAATTAGGCAAGCAGGGTCTTGTGAAACCATCCCTGCAGCCTCTTGTAGCTTTGTTTCAAAGTCCCTGCTGGTGGAGGGGCATTCATAGGAGTCCAGCTTGCAAATTCTTCAGGTGCATAGGAGATGGTACAAGTAATTTCTGCACTACTGGCTTTTCACATTTGGGCCATATGTTACCCAGCTGATGTACAGTGTCACATGCAGACTGAGGATGTCACTGTCCTGTGCTGGCTGTTTAGCCTCTGAGCTGGCAAAGCCTTTTAGAAAGTGTGATTCAAGCATAGTGCTTAAGGATGCACAAAGAGGAGAGAGCTTTTTCAACTGGGATCCCTGTCAGTGAATTGCTCTAAACAGATTCTTGACTGGAGGACAGGAAAAGTGGGAGATTGGAAAGAACTCAGTCCAGCTGAATGCTGCATAGATATTATTTACCACTTCTGGTTGGTCCCTGAACAAACAATTTTTCCATATCTGTGTACATGTGGATGTATGTGTACCATAACCAGGCCGTGAAATATTTATTCTGTCTTTCAGAAGTATCTTGTTCTTGTGATTTCTAGTAACAGGGCCTATCTATGACCTGTTCCCTGGATGGTTTCCAACGAACAAAAATGTATTTAGTTAGAGGAAAACAGCTAAATGAAAATTAGCTGGCCACATACACAATATGGTTCTTTATATGATTGCCTGCCCTTGCTGACACATAGAGATGAGCAGGGTTTCTTTTCTTTGTTGTAGATAGAAATCTTGCTAGAACTTGAAGTTTTTCCCAGGTTTGCAAAATGATCTCTTAGTAGCCTTACAGGACTCACATGGGCTTCAGCAGGGCTTGGGTTTGGTCCTTTGGCAGTGTTTTTTTCTGTATATGTGCTCAAAATGTGTGTTGTATCAAGGCTTCCATGTTGCCATACATTATCTGTTTTCTTGGAGATCTGGTGACTCCATACAGGAGGAGGGATGAGATTCCAGTTCTTTTCTGTAACCTTCCTTAACTGTCCAATAGGTTGGTTTCCTTCATCCTTTTTTGTGTCCCCAAGCTGGTTGCTATGTAAGGGAGGAAAAAAGCTCCATGTTCAAACTGCTGCTGGCACAAGCCCAGGCTTGCCATGAGTGTCTCACATTAGGCTCTGAGGCCAGGCCAAGCGGGGAGATACATTTCCGGTTTCTCTTTGGCTTTAGAAACTTGTTTTACATCTGGAGACAATACTTCCATGAATCGCTTATTCCCTTTGGGCAGAGGCAGATGTGGGCCCTGCACACAGGCCACGTACCAGCACACGAATGTTTGTGATGCTGTGCTCAGCTGCTCATTTGAGAGCTTCTGGCGCCCACAGGGTCTGCAGGGGCAGAGCTGGGGGAGCAACACCTCTACTGCTTAGACATGGGGTGATGGGCACTTCAGGGCAGGCAGCTGGGCAGGTGCCTCTTCTCTAGTGGAACCCCAGAAAGGACTTTTGTCTGCATCTTCTACCTCTAGCTGCTCCTAGGTGTATTTCTCTGGTCCAGCAGATAAGTGCTGCGTAGTGAATGTAGTGGTGTTTCTATTTGTGATTAAGTATTGCATAAACCACAGCATAAATTACAGTGCTGATGTATACGCACGTGCCTGACCTAACTGTGCAAGTTCTGTTCTTGCGCTTTTGCACCTTGCCAATTCAGGATCTAAATAATGAAAAACAGAGCTCAGCTGCATGGTTATGACTTCACTTCCCTGAAGTTTGTTGCTTTCCCATGTCAGGCCTGGTTTCACTCTCTTTGCCAACCCTGTAGGTAGTCATCAGCTGTGGGGAGCTCTTATGCATGTCATCTCCTTTTCTGGGATGAGTTAGCCTTTTGTTGTTCCTGACTTTCCTTGTTGTTTTGAAGGGAGTTTTTTTCTTTAAAATTTTTCCTACAGCCAAGTGAACAATGTAGTTGCATGTTTTTGTTTAATGGTAGGGCTTCTGTTTTCCAAACATGGATTGGCTTTACTCTGTTTTGCTATCCTGGAGCAGCAGTTGCTGCTACGTGAAAAGGCTTTGAGCTCTAAGTGTTTTGTAAGCGTGTAGTTAAGGGGCAGGCCAGAATATGACAATCTGTGGCTTTTTTTCTGTTCTGTCCTTGCTGCCTGCTAAATTTTTATGTTCAAAGTATCCAACTTGGTCTTCCTTGCTGAGGGAGAGCTTGGGAGGTCACTCCTGGTGCAGCTTCTTCCCCTCCAGGGTGAGCATACTCCTGATAGCACTTGTATGCAAACCAGTATGAATTGGTAGGAAAAGCTAAACCTGACACAGTTCACCACCTAATTGCTGGCTGAAGTGTACTGTTTAATGCCAGGTTTCTTAAGCCTATGTTTTTCTTTTGGTGGGAAGAAGTGTCTAGAAATCGCTCCAGGAGCTTGTACTTGCAGAACTCAAACCAGTGCCAAGTCCACTTAGAATTTGGTGGATATTTTTTGGTTCTGTCTACCTATTTCCTGGTGGTCTTTCCTCTGCAGTTTAGATGTCTCAGAGCTGCCAACACTCAGTGATGTGTAAGAGCTGCAGGATAGGAGGGTGTGAGCAATGCAGTCCTAGATATCTTCTTGCTGCTTCCTGCCTCCTCCAGCCTATCTCTGTTGCTGTGGCAACTCTGAGCACCTAGAGGCATGGAGCATTTGTTGCCTATCCTTTCCTCCATGCTTCATAATCCTTGTATTTCTGTGCCTCTCAATTTATCGCATGTTTTAGGACTTGGGGTTCCTTTTGATTAAGGCTAGAAACTGCTAACTTTTTAGGAGGGCATTTGTCTAAGACAAGATGTCATAGATGACTTTTCGTCACAGTGTATGTTGTATTGCGTTTGTGTTTGATTAAAATTCTTCAGGCATCTTTTCTGAGTAAAGCGAAGCACGTGGTCATGCAGTGTCCCAGTCACACGGTAACAAAGGACTCCGTTACAACATTTCATTAGAAGTCTGTGTGTATCACAGTTGTTTTCATTTCCAACAAGAAACCCACGAACAACCCAAGGGAAAGTCAAATATGTGTACGGTGCTGTCCAGCTATCTACAGCTGTCTGGAAAGTGTTTTTGCAATCCCCATCCTCTGTTTCATTAAATATTTTCTTGTGCTCTATTTAATTATAGGACTTTTTTTTTCCATTTTATCAATTATTTTAAAAAATGAGAATTATACAGAATGTATTTTGGTCTCACTTTCTTAAATTTAATACTTTATCTTCCACTAATTAAGCTCTTTATCATAAGCAATTACTGTCATCTTATACAAACAATTGCCAAAAGGTTATCTTCCTTTAATAAGAGCACAAGAAATTGTGCTAGGGATTACAGGCCCTGTGGAAGTTTGCCAGTAAATCTTCTGCATAAAATATTTGTAGTCAGTGTAATTGCATACTGTACTTTATGCTAGTGCAAAATCCCATTCTTCCCTCAAGTTCATCGTGCCTAAGTCTTAGGGCTTTTATGGTGCATATGTGTTTAACATGAACTTGCTTCTGCAGCCAGAAAGTAGATTTAAATTATGAAGGAAAGAAAATAGCAAATATTTTGCTTATCTTTATTACTGTGGTATAAACAGTAGTAACACAAATGTAGTTATAGACCAGTGGAGGGGAGAGTGTCATACCTAAAGGGCTGTGGCAATCCCTGTTGCTGGATATGCCTGTAGAGAAAGTGCAGGTAAGAATGAGGGGCATCAAATCAGATTCATTAAAGTAGACTTGGTTTGATGGGGGTTCAGTGAAAGTGTGGTGTTTCACCCTTCATTTGACTTCATGAATTGACTTCAACCAGCTTGGTTTTGCATCTCTTTCCATCCAACTTGGCTTGTTGTTAATAACAATGTAAGTTAGAGAGAATATAATTTGGGCATGTCTTCCTGTGCTACCTCTGCAACTTTGACAATGAAGTGTGCTGGAGAAAAATGTATGAAAACTGTACAGGTCACTGTGAATACTTCCAGTCATCCCCATTCCCAGTTTACAGAATCGCAGAATATGCTGCGTTGGAAGAGGTCCACAAGGACCATTAAGTCCAACTCTTAGCCCTGCACAGGAACATCCCCAAGACTCATGTGCCTGAGAGGGTTGTCCAAATAAATGCTTTTTGAACTCTGTCAGGCTTGGTGCTGTGACCATTTCCCTGGGGAGCCTGTTCCAGTGCCCAGCCACCCCCTGGGTGATGAACCTTTTCCTAATATTCAACCTAAACTTCCCCTGACATAAGCTGAGGTCATTCCCTTGGGCCCTGTCACTGGTCAACACATGGAAGAGATCAGTGCCTGCCCTTCCCCTCACTAGGAAGCTGTAGAATGCAGTGAGGTCTCCCCTCAGTCTCCTCCTCTCCGGGCTGAACACACCAAGTGCCCTCAGACACTCCTTATGTGGCTTCCCCTCAAGGCCCTTCACCGACTTTGTTGCGCCCCTCTGGACACCCTCTAACAGCTTAATATCTTTCCTATATTGTGGTGCCCAAAACTGCCACAATATTCAAGGTGAGGCCACACCAGTGCAGAGCAGAGCGGGACAACCCCCTACCTCTACCAGCTGGTGATGCTTTGCCTGATGCCCCCCAGGACACGGTTGGCCCTCCTGGCCGCCAGGGCACTGCTGACTCATATTGAACGTGCTGTTGACCAGGACCCCTTTCCATAGCACTGCTTTCCAGCATCTCATTCCCCAGTCTGTAGAAACATCTGGTGTTGCCCCATCCCAGGTGCAGAATCCGGCACTTTCCCTTGTTGAACTTCATTGGGTTGATAATATTGTTCTTAGCCAGGAGTCCTACAAAAACAAACACTGAGTATTAGAATACAATCAAAGCCTTTTTTGATGGTCTTTTAACTAATGGAATGCCCTCTTGATAATTAAGATCAAATGAGGTCTCTGGAATAGGATCATTAGTTTGATGTTGACCCCAAAAGGGTGTATCTTTCACTATCAAACTGATATCCAAACTTTGCCAATTGTACATTCATCTATAGGAAAGGCCCTGCTGGTTATTGGACTTGTAACATTTAGTTGTGTTTGCAGACACATGTATCAAAGCTCTGTATGTTCTATTTTGATTTATTGCAGCAATAATGCGTCTGATATATTGTATCTGAACAAAAAAATAGTGGTGCTGTAGCAGCAGAGGCAGTATCATTGTAAGGGATAGGAACTTCAGACCAAACCCCACACCAGAAGAGGCTTTGGCTGCAGAAGGCCAAATTTACAAATGTGAAAATCCCTACCCAGTTAAATTCAGAAAACTTGTCAAGCGGCATGAGCTTGCTTATGGGTCCAAGCCTGGCTGCCAGCCTGCATGTATCACCCATCTTCTGCAGAGCCTCCCTACCTGGCTCAACGTACCAAAATCCAGCCAGAACGAACCAACTGCAGCTGTCAGCCACATACAGCAGCTGTATGTCTTTCATTGTGTAATACTTTGAGTTAGAGCAACAAGGCGGTGCTGGGAGTAGAGATGTGCAGTGGTGGGGTGTGGAGGGACCCTGCAGTGCACCTTGCATAGCAGGTCCATTCTGCAGCTGATCTATCCAACCCTTTGGTCCTTTTGTCCATCACCTTAGCTCTTGCCCAGCTTTCCTTCACAGGTAACCTTCTGCTGGTGCAGGTAGGATGTCTTTTGACTCTCACGTGGATTGGTATTTTAGTAGGCAAACTGCATTCAGGAGTGTTGTCCATCCCTTGATCCAACTCATGTTATTTAGTATGTCAGGAGCTCTCTTATATCATGCTTACTTAAAATATAGCATTTGAGATTGTCTGAAGTAATTGGTTCTAGTGCTTATCTAAAGATGCAAAATTAAAATAAAATCTAAATTTAAGGTTTCTAGTATATTGCTTTAATATAAAAATAACATTTTCTCACCTCAATTGCAGACTTTTGAGTCCAGTTCTACAGTGTCTCAGCAGGCCCCCGAATCTGCTATGCCACATGCAAAATGAAGCTACCAGCTACTCTGAAGCCAAAACTAGCCATTATAAAACCTCTGTAAGCTGACTGCTAGTCTCAGAGTTCATTATGAGGGGAGGTCATTCTTCCTTTCTTCTTTACAGCAATGAATGTAGCTTTTGAGTACATTTTAAATGTTTCATTTAATCACAATGTGGATGAATTGTTTCAACCGTGATCGCCTGATGGGAAACTAACTTTCTTCTTCCTGGAAGAAAAAATACTGTGTTGATTCTTGCAGCAGCTTTTAGAACTACAGGATGTGATTTCCTTTTTCTTTTTTTTTTTTTTTGAAGACTTGAAGATTTTGGCACTAACAAAGGAAATTTTTTTCTCTGTCTCTTCTCTGCTTTTTATTTTTTCAGTCAGTTTTCTTTTGAAATTGGTCAGTATGCAAAATAAGGTCTTCAATGGGCTCTTTCTGTACATCCTCTCAAAATGTTTTTTCCCCCAAATGTGTTCAGCTCCTCCATAAAAACTGTGTGATTGCAAAATGCTTTGAAGAGTGTATCAGTTTCATATTTGGCTAAAATATTTTAAATAGCAGAAAGAAAACAAGTATATTCTTATTTTTTGTTGTGGATAATCTTTCATTCCCTAGTGGATGGGTTTGGAGAAGATGCCAGGCTCACCTAGGAGATATATAGTATTAGGATGAGAAATTATGTCTTCAAGCTGGAACACAAGAATTGCCAGTGAGATCCAAGGACATCTTTTCTTCTCCCTGTGAGGATGGTTAAGCATTGGAAGACATTGCCCAAGGAGGCTGAAGATGCTCCATCCTTAGAGATTACTCAGTGCAGAACTGGGCAAAGCTATGAGTAGTCAGCTGACCCTGCTTTGGCCTGGGCATTGAACCAGAAACCCTCCCAACCTAAATTATGCTGTGATTCTGTGAAATTTATCATCATTGTTTGTGCAGTATCTATAGGATTGGATGAATTTGTTGTTCTATTATACGATATTTTCTGTATGATTGCTGACAACTGCAGAGAAATGGAGAGGGGATGGTCTTGGTAGAAGTGAGAAATCTAAGGGAGCAGCTAGAGTCAGGAGTGCAGAGCAGCAGGGTGCTGCACGTTCAGGATATTATCCTGCAGCCATGAAATGTTCGCAACTGTCTGAGGATTGTCATGTTGTAAGGAGCTGTGAAGAGGTATGCCCAGCTTTGATTTTCATTATGTGCATAAAAACGTGTTGGTGAATGAAAATTGTAAGCTTGAACTATTGTATAGCTTTACTTTCCCAGTATAGACCCTTTACCAGGACCAGTTTAGAAGAATCCAGTCTCATAGCACTAGTCCATGAATGCTGAGAAAAGCAAATAGCAGTGCTATCACCTGTCTTTTCCCAGCAAAACTTCAGGACTTTTTCCAAGTAAATATGTGTTTCAAAACATGTTTAAATGTTAAACTTTCACATGACTAAGCACATAAAGTATCAGAGATATTCAGTTCTAATCTTCTGTAATCCTTTTGATTACTTTATGGTTTTTGGAAAAGCTATTGATTGCCTCTTGCCAGAGAGATTCAAGACGAGCAAAAAGGCATGGTAATATGTATTACTTCCCAACCCAATAGATTAGAAAAGGAAAATTCCTTGGCATTAATTACATTGAAATGTTTCAGCAGAAAACCATTATGGTTTCCAGAAAATGTTGTGCTCTCTATTCTAGATGTTTCCTTTCCTGCTATTTGGAAGTAAGTCATTAATTCAGGTTATCTTACTTTTTAACATGGATATATCATTGCTATCCTGTTGCAGGTCCATAGAAATTCTGAGCCTTCATCATCAAAGAAATTCTAAAACAATTAGGTGGGTGGTCTAGGCTGGAAGGAGATAGGTAAGACAATTTAATTTCCAATCACATTCTTCATATTGGTAAGGAAGAGTACAGACCATAGGAAGCACTAGACAGGTTCACTGAAAGTCAAAGTGTTTTGTTTTCAGATAATCTGAAGAATAAGTTCTGAAAACAGCCAAATAATGTTGAGATGTATCTTCAACACTACACAAAGTTGCAAAAGCCATTTAAAATGGTCACACTGCTGAGCTGAGATGAAAATCTTTGTAGCTGTTAGCTGGGACTCAAAAAGCAATACCTGGATTTTTTTTCATCTCTCCCATCACCCCTAGAAGTGGAAAAGTAATTCCTTTAATGCTAGCTGTCCCTGGAGAACCCAAGCTTCATAGGCCAACAAGTCTAAGGGTGACTGTTATGTTCTTATTAACCAATAAGGAAAAAGAAATACGTAAGAAAATTTTGGCAACACTGTTTAAACAATAAAGAAATGCTATTGTGAATAAATTATACACGGCGTAAAGTGTCTTCATAGAAATCCTGCGGGCTTCAAGTAGAAGTTTGGGGGGAGGGGGCACTGCATAGATAGGGGAGAAAGATGATCTGGTTTTTAATTAATTCAACCAGCTGTAGTTGATGAAGATAGAGTATTGATATGGTTGAAAAAGAGATTGTATCTAGAAACCAAATGTAGGTCACAATCCAAGAGGGGAACGAATTCCAGTTTGAGAGGCACATACGGTTTTGGTGGATAATGAAACATGAGCCCTCAGCACAGAGCAATCGGTGAAGGGATGCAGCTGATCCCCAGTTACAGGAGTGATGAAGATTCACTACTGTGTGAAAGAGTTTGATTCACAAGAGTTGCAAGGAGAACAGTAAGTCCAGAAAAGCTGTGAGGAAGTGAGGTTTTGCTTTGATCCAAGAGATGGTTAAGATGTTGCCAGGTCAATCTCTGTAAGGGAGAATACTTTCACCAGTGGACAGAGAATTGATTCGTAAGGCAGTGGCATAACAAATTCCAGTGTCTGGAGGCTGGAACAAAAAATGCATGCTGCTAATAAGTAATACTCTTTATTATGCTGATGATTCATCTATGAAAGAACTAAGCCATAAATTTAGTAGGTTCCTCATATGGCTTTTAAAACATCAGGTTAGCTGTCTCTCCCTAGAAGAAATGGTGTAGCCTTGCCTACAAGGCAAAGGTAGAATACAGTGAGATGACAGAGGGAGTCTTGTGGGCTATAATATCTATACGCTTTGTGAACTGGAATAAGTCTGTCAGGAACTGGAGTGAGGCCATCAGGTTTTTTTCAGATAGGCTGCTGAACAGCTGTCAGACTCTAGCTGCCAGATAACATAAAGAATGTGTCCTGCATTGCCAAAATGTCTAAGTGATTTTGGCACTGGAAGGAAATGTGGGCTTGCTTCATAGTCTTTTCACCACAGGAATGCATGATGCACATTATAATATGTTCTAGCAGAGCATTTAGTAGGGCATCAGAAGAAACAAAAGAAAATACAGATCAGTGCCCTGTGGAAGAGGGCAAGACAAGATCTTGGAGGCTTTTTATGTGGAGTTAGGTTTCACCTTTCAGGAAACTTTTAGAAGCAACTTACTAAATCATGTAATATTTTCTGTTGACAGTTCTGACTTGTTTGAATCTGTATGCATCACTGCTTGCGAGTAGCTTCTGCTGGATTCACCAAAGTTAGAGATGGGAAATTTGTCTGGTTTTATATTTCTGTTGTCCAGCAAGCCTTATTTCTCTCTGTTTAGTCTGTGCCAGTTTAGGGCTAGTGCCTTTTCACAAGTGTCAGAGCTGAATGTTATGCTTTATACACAAATGGATGCTGATTTAGGTGTCCCCTTTTCCCAAACCCAGCTTCCTGAGGGCTTTACTCCTCTCACACCAGGTGCACATGGTTTGAGATGCAAAATGGGGACCATGCAAATGTTGAGAGGGAAACTGAAATTTCTTGTGCTCCAAATCTTTTTGTTTTTTTCACTGCTCTGCAGTTACCTTTCGCTGCAGTCAGTCTTGTCCCCTGTGTGTCTTGTGACATGGCCTACTGTAGCACTGCATCACCAGGTGTTGGGCTGGTTCAGTGATTTTGTCTCCTGCCCCTTAGGACAGACTGAGAACTTCAGGTGCCAAATTTTTCTCTAGAGTTTTCCACACGAATATCAACTATGTTCAGTGATTCTTCATTACCAACTTGTTCTCATCACTCTTTGCAACTTTCTTATGAGAAAGGGATAGAAATGGCAAAGATGTCAAACGTACCTTGAATTCCTCAGTTTGTAGAAATCGTGGTACAGTCTATAAACATAAAAATAGATAAAAATAAGGAACCCTAGATTGTACAGAGACCACTGAGTGCTGTCTTGATCCTGCTTGAAGGTACCTCATCTGGAGAGAGGCATGAGGAAGATACCAATGCTTGGCAACAGTGATCAGTTGGCAGCCATTCCCAACCTCATAAGCTGATAGTGAAGAATTACATTAAAAAAGTGACTACTAAGTAAATTCTAATGAATTGGAAATCAGGAAATGAGTACGGATAAATATACTACATAAGCACAGCATTATTCAGAGAGCGTAGATGTTTAAAATACAACTTCTCTGCTAGTACTGAGAATCTGCTAGAAGTCAGTCTTAAAAAATAATCCATTGCAATGAAACACAGCAAAGAAATTATAATTAGTTATCTCTCATAACAATCACAGATACATGTAATTCGTGACTATTCAGCTCTATGAGAGCCTTCTATCTCTAGGAAAGACATTCAGGAATGCTGCCAGGGTTCACATGAAAGAGGGGATCAATGCACTTTCAAGTAAGTTTATTTGCTCAGCCAAAAATAAGCGTATGCAAACATTGTAGGGTTCAAGGGGAAACCAGTGAACCAGCTAGCTTCCAAAGGAAAGATCTTACTGCCCAGGTGTTTCCACAGAAAAGCACCTCTAGCCATCCCTGTATTTTGAAGGGCCACTATTATTGGGTACTTTGTTCTGTAACTGGTGTATAATCGAGAACTACTAAGAGCAATTAGAAGGTTCTTTTACAGTAATTCAAGAATAGTTCAGTGCCAGCAAAGAAGAGTAATTGAACTGGATGCTACCCTTCAAATGCCTTTTTTGTTGTTGTTGTCAAATCCTCACTTCTTTCTGTAAAATACCTGCTTTGCTGAAGACTCCCCATGTTGCACACAGCAGGTCCTCTCCCCCACTAACTCCAGGCTGTGCCTGTAGGTCCAGTCTTTCTCCTGATAAAGCGACAGTTTGCTCTGCATCTGGTCCTGGGAAGTTCTCACAAGCTTCTTGAATTTGCTACGCTTTTCTGCAAAGAGTGTTATATTGCAAACTTCCGCATGGTGCTGTGAGTGATGAAGGAAGAGAGCACAGCTGAAAAGTTCTCCTTTGCATGAGGGTTGACAGAGAAACCCCAGTGAGGTTCTCATGTGCTCTGGTTACTTCTGAGTAGCAGCCCCATCTGGGGTTGTGTACGTGCCTTATGCTGTTTAGTGCTGCCATGTGAGAAAATGAAGCAATGAGGCAAAATCTGAGCAGAAATTTACCACCTTTTACCAAAAATGTGTTTTGCGTACCAACTTTTCTGAGTTTTCAGCCCTAATTAATCCTCTTCCTTGATTATTCACTTAAAAATGAGTGAAGTCCAAAAATTTGCTGAGTCTCTTTAGGCATATAGAGCCATGAGATATATTTACATATGGGATGATTACTTCCATGAACTTTCCATGAGTTTTGTGACTAGCTCTGTGAGCCTGGCAGCGTGACTGATTTCCTGGCATCGTAATGCCTTGCTGGGCTGTCATGGTGCTTTCGGAGAATATCTTAGGTGTCACATGCCACAGGGAGAGAAGGGAGCACCCATCTTCTACTTGTAGTGAGAACTAGAGAGAGTGAGAACAAACCCACTGGCAAGTTCAGGTGTGTTTACACTGCTGTACCTGCATTTATAAATTTATGTGGTCACAGGCAAAGGTGTTGCTCCTCCTCATGAGATGAGGCAATTCACAAAGAGAGGAAGTTCCTGCACCACAAGGGCATTCCTGCCAGAGGACAGATTTTTGTATCAGATACATTGAACAGGCTGAAATTATATCTAATTAATGACTGTGTAAGCTGGCCTTGTGCTAGAAAGCCATATGTTCATTTGTGTAGACACGGTGAAGACAGGCAAACAGCATCTGCAGCGATTACGGATCTGCCCCAGAGCTGCTTACTCACTGCAAAGCACTTGATGAGGGAGGCAGTGCTGATGCCAGCCACCTGAAGTAGCACTGATGCTCACTGATGATACATGAACAGATATAATAATATGTGAATTGTCATGGCACGTTGCTGCCTGCAATGTTTTATCACTATGGAATGGGGTCCTCAGCCTGTTGACTGGTTGGGGGTACCTCATCTGTAGAAGGGCTGGGTTGTCAGATAGGTGCTTGGATCCTAAAGGCAACCTGTGTGTGCAGCAGTAGCATGGCAGATAGTTTATAAGCAAGTGTTTCTTTTTAAAGAGAGAAGGGAAGCAGGCATCGGTGGGAATGGCTCACCTATGAGGAGTTACAGCTGAGAGCTTTTCTCCAGCTCATGGGAGCAAAGTGTCTTTCATCACCAGGTCCACTAACCCTGAAAATATGTGCCATAGCTAGCAGAAATGTGTATGTGCATATGCCTCTTTTAAGTGTATTTCTTGCCAAGGAGGGAATGGAAGGTGTGTTTTTAAAGTGGGCAAATAGTAGTTCAGTTTAATATCCCTTCTAGAAATCTCTCTCAGCCTTTGAGAAGGTACTGAGAGTGCTTCTTAGTTGCTTTTCTTTTCTTCTTGAGGACTTTCAAGAATGTTTCAGGGGGCAAACAGGAGACTTGGGGAAGGACCAGAGCAAAGAAAATAGTTTTGCTGTTATTCATTTTGGTAAGGTGAGTGGTCACCATTTACCTCTCACCAGAGTTGCATTGTTTCAGGGGGGAGATGATGCCTTGGATTGCATAGGCATAGTCTGAAAAAATTCTATTGAGCTAGAGGAGAAAAGGCATATCTTTGTCCTTTAGGTGTTTTGTAGTTGTCCTGTGCGATGAAGAATACATCAAACAGGCTAATTTTGGAAAACTAAGAAGTCCCATCATCTTTTCCCCTGGCATTTTTGCCATTTCAGACAGCTCTGTCTTTCTAATACCATTTTTCTTCTGACTCTTACTCTGCCAGAGACCAGCATCCTTGGTGGATGGCTTCCAGTGCTCTTCTGCATGTGAGGAAGAAACATTAGCCAAGGGAAGAGTCAGAGAAGGAGTATTTTTCAGCTTTGTGGCCACATATATCCTCCTTCTCTCTGAAGAGGAGCCCTTAAATCCTTCAGAAATTAATATGAATAATGAAGTGCATTAGAAAATGGGAAGTTTTGTAGTTACTTGGAGTGATCTGGTACCACTTTAACATCTGCCTGTACACCACCAATGGGCAGGTGGGCTTTTCTGATCAATTGCAGAAGAAAGTGAAGAGATTTTGGTTGTCTCAGTATCTCCATGGATTTAGTCCTTAATTATCCTTTTGTGCCATTCTGCTGAAGCGTGTTTGTTAATCACTCCAGAGTACTTTAGCTTCTTTCAATATATTGAATTCCACTTGGATGCTTTTAAAAGTGTTTGCGCAGCATATGCCTTTCTTAGGAGTATGGGAAATGTCCACAGCCTGAAACAAAAGTGCAGTGTTCCAAACTCAACATCCATGTTGTTATTCCGTAAATTAGTACGTACTGTGCTGTTACGTAAGTTTGTCTTGTGTCAGAATAATAAAAGCTGAGTGTGCTAAAAGGCTGATAAGCCTGCCATGAAGAATTACCTTTTTTCAAATTCTTCTGCCTTAAAATAACACCTGTTGCTTTACCAAGGTGCTGGCAGTATAGCATGTCTTGAGAACTAGTATAAAAAAGAAAAAATGAGGGAAAAAAAGCAGTTTTTTCAGGCCGTTCAGGTCTGAGCCTTGGCAGCCTTGAATTTAGTATTGTCTCCAAGCCACTCTTATACAAAAGGACTACGAGAAAGCACAGCTGTTCTGTATTTTTGAATATTAAAAATGGACAAAGTCACTTTTCAGTAATACTGCAGTAGCCTCAAGGACCAAATGCAAAAAAAACAAGTGCTCCTTCTGTTGGCAGGTGGGAAGTTCAATCCCTTAAAATGCAAAATGCAAAAATAATAAAATAGATGGTTGTGCAGATTCTGAGGGTAGCCTGCAATGAGGGCGAAGGGACAAGTACACCACAGCTGCTGGTGGAAATCACTGCTGGCAGTGTGTGCACATAAACCAACAGCACACTTCCAGCAGCCCTTAAATAAATGGCGGGGGGGAGAGGGGAAGTTCACCCCTGATGCCACGGCTCTGCACAATGACCGCCTTTCTGGGTGCCGGGGTCACAGCTGCTGTCTGGAGATTACGTACAGAAGCACTCTTCTTCTCAGGAGAATGAGGTTTCCTGGAGGATTAAGCACAGGCTGAAAGCAGGAGGAGTTATTTTGGAGGGAGACAAAAGGAAGCGAGCCCACGGCTGTGACAGGCGACGGGGGCGGAAGACCGTGAGCGAGAAGACGACTGCCCGTAGTTGCTGCTTGGATGAGAGAGTCTCCAGTTTGGGATCCTGAAGTGGTCCAGTTGTTGGATGAAACCCTCTGCGGATTTGGCATGACCTTGCCTGCTTACAGGACCCAAAGCACTGCTTTTCCAGTCATGTGGGAGGTGGATTGAGTCTGACAGGGCTCTGCCACCTCCTGCGTCTCAACTAAAGTAATTTCTTCACTTAAAATCTGAAGTCCCCTTCAGAAATAGTGATCGATGCAGTAATCTGAATCCCCATATAAAGGTACATTTGCATTCCCCATTGCTCAGAAAGGTACGCTTTTTTGCATTTTCGTCTGTCACAAACATGGTGTCCCCATGCCTTCTGAGTCTGCTGCTTTTATGCTTCCTTCTTAGCTTTCTTTTTTTGACTCCTCTTTTCTCTCTTATCCTGCTATTTCACCTCTTGGGTGCATGTATTCCCAGGCAAGTATCCAGAATATCCTTCCACCCACGTATCATGTGCCAGCACCTCTGTTTTGTGTAGGAGGGTCTTCTATATTTGAAGCCAGAGCCATCTGCCTCAATGCTAAAAAAAAAAAAAACCACCAAAAAAAAACCCACCAACAAACCAAAAAAACCCCCAATAAGGTTTCTTGCAGTTTTGTGCAAGGGCAATGACCATAGTTCTTCCGTGAAACTTCAAAAGGAAAAATGCAACCCATTCTGTATTAATAATATTTGAAACTTCCATTTATCAGTTCTAAAGTTAAGTCTTGTTTCACCTACTGGATCAAGTTTCCCACATAATCCCATATGTCGACAATTTCTTTTTAGTGGCTTCAGAATCCACTAGTGCTTTTTATAATCTGAAACAAATGCGTGCTGCACATAATGTAGGAAAGGAGAGGTGGAGGCAGAGTAGGCTGTCAATGCATGCATTCAAACCATGAGAAAATGCAAGTGGGAAAAATATGACTGTGTTGGTAGGGCTTGTCAAAGGAGGTTTAAGGCATATCATGTATTAGCAAATCATAGCTATTTTGAAGGCAAAAGAATGAAACTTCTTAGAAGGAGCAGAATTCCAGAAGGATGCTAAGTATTGGGTGCCAGTGTTTAAATGTAATGTCATAGTTGCTAATTATTGACCCTGCTGCATGGATATTTCCTAAGTGCAGTATGAGGTTTAACCAAATGACTTTTAAAACTGCATTTCCATTTGCCTTTCACTCCATAAAATCCTCTCGAAAAAGGAGCATTGTCAAATAAATTGGTAGGAATTAAAATACTGCTGTTGCAGCTGAAGGTCGTTCATGCTTTCGATGTTGCATCTAGGCACAAACATAAATAAACAGGAAAGCATGCAAAAGCTATTGAGGGGAGAAATTCTGCATGAGGTAGAAATGTAACCTGTGCTGCTCACTTCAGGCCCTGGTTGATGCTTTCGTTAAGAGCAACATGCTGAAGAGTGCTCCCCTTGCAAGGAGGAACTGAAGCAAATTCAATTTTTCTTTTGAAGCACAAGTCTATAATATGAATAGTACTGATGACTGCCCACATCTGGTGAATTGGATTAGAATCTAATTAGCATGCAGAGTTTAGAAAACTTTTATAAAATTTCAAAAATAATATGTGAAAGGAAGAAATAGCTTAGCTAAAAATTCAGAGAAGTATTACTGAAATGTTCCTTTAGGGATAACTTGAAAGTAGCTTTCCTACTTCTTAAAGATGTAGCACACATGAATGGTAACCTATTTTATTTGTTAACATTTTCTGTTCGGATAATTTGGTATCTTTAAAGATATCTGTTGTATCTAATTGACCCCTGTGGCTTGAAGTCCGTCTGGAAATCTAGGCACATACTATGAAAGATCAATAAAGTGATTTTGGTGTTTGTGAAAGCAGTTTTTCTGGCCTAGTTTATGCATTAAAAAGGATAATACACCTGTCCTACATTTGTGAAATATCTCAGCAAACACAAAAGGATAGTATATTCAGTTTATGTACTTAGTTTTTCAACACTGTGTTGTAATAGCATGTTTCCAAGTAAAACCATACTGTCCCCCCTAATCTCATTCACTTACATATGCATCAACTCTTCTGTATAGCAGAGAGGTTAAATTCAGGCTGAAATGTGGTCCAAAGCAGTGTTATAGGTTTAGGATGGGCTAAACCATGACAAGCAGAAACGGAGGTAGAAACTCCTTCTATAATTCTTACTGGAGAGGAATAGAAATTCTTTCCCCATGTCTCTAATTTTAGGGTTTACACCAGCACTGAGAAGTATTTTTGAAGAGAAAAAGATGATTTGTGAAATAGAAATTACAAATATTTTAAGATTCAAATAGCTGCTTTTTTGTCTTCCCTCTCCATTTCAGTTCTCACTATCTGCTCAGCTTTAGGTGTTCAATTTCTTTTTTTTTCTGTGGGACTGCACAGGGCTTATTTGCAGAGCATATTCATTACAGCGCTTCAGCTTGTAGGGGTGGAAAGTGGAGACCACTCTGTATTGTTAGTATGCATTTTGTGTCATAAAAGAGAAAACCCAATGTTTATGAGAATGGACCAACAGGACTAACACTATGTCAAATGATTCAAATGATACATTTCACTTCTGTAGGGCATCTCACATACTCAGTTGTTGCATCTCGGATTACTTGGGAATTTTATTTATTTATTTATTTATTTTTGTTTATTTAGAAGAGAGGTGAAGTTTTGTCAACATCTGTAGTGATGTTACATTGTAGATAGAGCATGGGTACAAGGGAAGGAGTAATGTATCTTTTAGGGAGAGAAGGGTTTGTATTTTTTTAAGCAGGAAAGCCATTGAGTGTTTCTGGTCTTGTTAGTTCAGTGGAGAATTTTCTATGAGGAAGCCTCCCTGTAGCAGAACACAGGATATTTCTCCCCAGTTTGGGATCAGCTTGTGCAGCATGTAGAATGATAGGCTCTGTCCAGGCAGCGTATTCCAATTAGGATGGAGTGGGATGCATACAATGAGATGTGGGGAAGCATTCCTCTTCTCAACCTGCTCTGTGCCTACTTGCATCACGTTGCTGATCTTGGTCATGATGTGACTGGTGGCCTAGCTTCAGTATTTGGTGTTCCTTGCTCTCCAGCCTTGATCTGAAAGGAATTTTCTATTTCATGGATCCTGATCCTCTCTCCCAGGGCAAACCTGAGATCCCAGGATGCTTTTTTCTTTAATATCTATGTTTGTCTAAATGAGTTCTGGGACTCTCGCATTTAGAACGTAAAATTTAGACTAGCAAATTTCTACCATAGCCTGAGAAGACTGAAAATCACCTCTGCCTTGATTCCTGGAGCCAGGTTTCCCAAGTCAGGGCAATATTTAGAAATTAGTAAAAATAGTAATGATCAATTTTGTTAGACTGAGTTAAAAGGACAAGAAAGGAAACGTGAGGGGCTTGTCCTGCTTCACAGCACATCAATCTCATGTTTGAGTGCCAGTAGTTTTGGGGTTTGTTTTTTTCACGAGATTAATTTAGAAGGGCAGAAACTATTTCTGCCTACAGGAGCAGGCATAGTATGTCCTCAATGTTTTCTGTGGCTTCCTTTTCTCACTGAAAGCTGAAGTGTGAAGCATATTCTGAGATAATTCTGTGCTGTGCACTTGCACTGAAGAAAACAGCAGTAGGTGGGATACTGGAAAAGTTAATAGCACTTACTCAATGTGGAGGTGAGAAGGTAGTTTTGTTTCAGAAAGGTAAGTGATTCATGATGCCAAAATGAATGTAAATGAGGATGGTTTATTTTAACTTAGATATCATACATACCTGTTGAGGTATGAAGCGAGTGAACCTTCAGTAAGCATACTGTCAGAGTTCAATACCCTGTAGTGATCCAAGCTGTAAAAGCCCTCCTCATCACATGAGAACACAGAGCGCTCTTTCTGGGGCCCTTTGAAAGGAAGAGTGGTGCCATTGTTGATGGGGTGCTGCCCTGTGCCAGAACGCCACAGCGGATGGCGGCATGTGCTGTGAATTCATCGTTGGTCTGTGTCCAGTGAATCTGAAGAATAACTGAAATTCGAGATTATTTCCTTGATTGGTTAGTGCTGTGGTCAGGTCCCTTTGGGGCAACGGCAACATGAAAGGCACTGCTTTACCCTGCTCTGAGTTCTTTCATTTCTTTTCTTCTTCACACCCCAGGCATCCTGAAGAGAAATTCTGCAGGTGAGATACAGTATCTCCAAATAAGTGGAGGGCTTTTTTTCTCGGCTTTCGCTTTTCTTGGTTTAAATTCAAAATTATGAGACTATTCTACCTGAAGTTTCTCTTCAGGTAGCTGATAGATCCCATCCCTAAGAAGCCTAAAATTTCTTTGCTGAGTTTATTGGACCTTTTTAGTGGACGTATCTCTTACCACCTGTGGTGGGTTGACCCTGGTTGGACACCAGGTGCCCATCAAAGCCACTCTGTCTCTGCCTTCCACAGCTGGACAGTGCAGAGAAAACATAATGAAAGTCTCGTGGGTTGAGATAAGGATAGCTGGACATCACTCACCATTTAGCATCATGGGCAAAACAGGTTTGACTTGGGGAAATTAATTCCTTTTATTACCAATCAAATCAGAGTAGGGTAATGAGGAATAAAACCAAATCTTAAACCACCTACCCTGCCTGCCTTTTTCCCAGGCATGGTTTTACTCAGGATTCTCTACTTCCTCCCTCAAGTGTTGCAGGGGGACAGGAATGGGGGCTGCAGTCAGTCCATCACACATTGTCTCTGCCGCTCCTTCCTCCTCGGGGAGGATCCCCAACACTCTTTGCCTGCTCTGGCACAGGGCCCCTCCCAGAGGTCACAGTCCTCCCTGAACTTTCCCAGTATGAGTCCTTCCCACAGGCTGCAGTTCCTCACAAACTGCTCCAGTGTGTGTCCCTCATGAGGTCACAAGTCCTGCCAGGAGCCTGCTCCAGTATGGGCTCCTCTCTCCATGGGTCCAGTGTAGGCTTCCTGTCTCCTTTGGGTGTCCACCTGCTCCAGCGTGGGGTTCTCCATGGGCTGCATGGGGAAAGTGTGCCTCACCATGGTCTTCCCCATAGGCTACAGGGGATTCACAGCTCTGGCACCTGGAGAAACTCCTCCCCTTCCTTATTCACTGGCCTATGTGTCTGCAGGACTGTTTCTCTCATACATTCTGACTTCTGTCTTCCAACTGCAGGTTGTACAGAATTTTTTCCCCCTGTTAAATGCATTATCCCTGAAGTGTCACTGTCAATGATGGCTTTGGCCTTGGCCAGTGGTGGGTCCATCTTGGATCTGGCTGGCATTGGCTCTATTGGAAATGGGACAAGCTTCTGGCATCTTCTTGCTGAAGCGACCTCTGTAGCCACCCCACCACCAAAATCTTGCCTAGTAAATCCAATATGCCACTTTTTTTGTGACCTATATATCAGTGGAGCTGAGATCTATTTGATTTCATTTTCTATGTCAAATTGTTGTGGCATTTAATTAAACAACACTTCCAGAGAACTTAGCTCAGAAGGAGTGCTTGCAAAGTGAAGTTCTCATTCTAGCATGAGTGAGAAAACCAGTGTTTATTTTGGTCTTTAATTCCTCTGTTCTCCTGCCTAGACTGCTTTATTACTCTCACCCATCTGTTAATAACCTAATGAAGGCCTCTGAAAGGCCTAATAAGTCCCTCCTCCTTTGCTTTGTCATGAGACCTTTCTGTGGTAACATGTGGAGGTAATATCTACTATTTTGGTACCAAGTTGTGAAGTGCCTCAGAGCATGGGAAATGCATGTTTAAAGGCAGTTTGCAGGCAGTGGTAGAGAAATACTGCCAAATAGCACATAGTACTCTCCAGACAGATTTCTTTAGCCCCACTGAATGAACACATTGTTAAAGTGAACCTGGAGACTATGAGAAAGTTTTCCTGGGGGTCAAGTTGTCTCATTACTGGCAGAACTGGTGCATCAGAGGAGAGTGTGACTCACTAGCAGACAAACCCTTGGGCTGTAGGTGCTTGATACTGCAGAGGATGTTTTGTTGAGGAGGGTGTGAGAGCATCTGCCAGAAGGAGGTGTATGTGTATGGTTAGACCTCAGTCACTGCTGCGCAGATGGCATATGGACACTGTAACACATCAGCGCCGGGACCTCTGTCATTCTGGTGGAAATCAGTAAGTGAAATGCCTCTCCTGCCAGGTAATGCAGGTCTGCAAGGGCTGGCACCCTGCAGGAGGGAGCATGGTGCTGTGTGGACTGCTTGGCACGTGGCAGGGTAAAAGTGGACGGTTGAGAGCAAAGTGCTCGTGCACAGCAGGGACTGTTGAGTATCTTGAGCATTGCTCCTAAAGAAGTCAAGGAGCACAGACAGAATGGAAGAGTCTGAACAAAGCAGACATTTCTCCTACAAGACTCCTTCTGCAGGCTGCAACCCAGGCTTTTTTTTCTGTAGAGTTTTTATATCCACCTTACTTGCAAGCTGCCTGCCTGGGATCTCATTGGCATTCTGCTTTTCTGCTGTAATCTCATGTTGTTAAGGAGCGTGATTTTTGTTCTTAGCTGTGCCGCATATAGAAGATTACATAAATACCTTGGAAATCTTGGGAGAGGGAAGACAAAGAAGAAGAAAAACCAAACCTAAACCACCAAATCCTTACTCTGAGAAGTATGTGTAGTCTTCCTCTCAGAGAAAATTCTATTTCATGTAGGAGGAAGGCAGATATGCCTCTTTACCAGGAAAGCCACAAACTGGCTTCCTAATGGTCCAACTGTGTTAATGAGCAATTACAGACCAGCACACTGAGCTGAGGTAGATTTATTCTCCTAGCAGCTGTTACCCAAAGATGTTTTGATGCAGGAGTGCTTTTTCCTCCTCTTGTGTCATTTCCACCTCCTTCCTCCTGCCCTCCTTTCCCTGGTAAATAGCTATTCACTTTCTGACTTGAAGCCATTTCATAAAGGTTGTACTTCTGAGATTCAGCTCTCCTGTTCATAACCTTCAAGTTAAACCAAAGGATAATCCTGGGAGGTTGGGGTCTTTCTTTGCTCCTCCTTACAACACAGTAGTTTAGTTTCTCGTTTTAAAACTGGTATTTTCAACAGTGTGCCCATGGCACAGTGGTAAAATTGAGCTGTGAATACAGGACCCTTTCTGCTGGGTTACTGTGAATGTATTCGAGTTCTGAAATTCTCGATGACAGGGTCCGCGCAAGTGCTGAGCGCAGCCAGAGGAGCTCCCTGGGGAGAGGACCTGAGCTGCAGTTCAGTGGAACCCCTACACAGCACTGTGTTGCTCTTTGCAATACCGAATGATTGGCTTTTTCTTTTAAAGTCTGAACCCGATCAAATAAAAAGATTTTTATCAGTAGTGCTTCCTTCTTTACAGAAAGAGTGAAAATTTGTTGAATATGCTTGCAACTCGGGAGAGAGAGGGGGAATAAAACTTCAAACAGTGCTGCTAAAAACAGCCTGGGCTGCTTTTGTTTGGACTTGCAAACCGCAGCAGCTTAATGCCTCCATTGTATGCAGGGGGAAATATGCTAATTCGAAGCACATTTCCCATCAGAAGCCCTTTCAGGCCTGTCATCGTTGAGATATGAAGGATGATAAAAGCGGGGAGAAGGGGGAGGCCCGTGTTCTGGGAGCGCGGCTGCTGGTTATTGTGCGCAGGGAGCTGGGCTGAATAGGGCTGACGAGCCCGGTCACCCGTGAAGCCCCAGGGCCGTGCGGGTTCCCATGGGCGGCCCTGGCCCCGCTGGGACCCCCGCCAGTGCCATTAGGGCAGGAGGGGTCCTGGAGGGCACTCCCCGGGCAGCCGGGACAGGGATGGTGGGGCTGCTGGCAAGGTTTTCAAGCGCTGGCCACGATCGCCCATCCTGCAGCTCTGTAAACCAGTATTTCTTTCTGGCTAACGCAGATAGCTACTTTCTAGTCACTTTAAGTGCAGTTTAAGCTGAAATAACAGATTTTTCGTGACAAGGCCTCCATCGATTCCTTTCCAAGCTGCTGATGTGTGCAGGGCAGTGATGCTCACTGGCTGCGCAGTGCTGAGCTCTCTCAGTGAAGAGTCGCCTTCGACTCAGGAAATGGGGGCTGCCACAACTGGGGAGATTTTTTTCTTCTCGGTTATGCAACAGAAGGGAGTCTGTGAAATGCTACTTAGTCTGTTACCACATTTATATGATTATATTTGAGGTTGAAATAAATAGATTCATCAGTGTGAAAAAATCCCTAAATGGTAGTCTTTACTGAATGATGTAGATAAAGGCCTAGAATTTAATTTTTTCCTTCTCTCTTAAAGGTATGAAAAGGTCTTTAAATGGTGGGGTTTCTCACAGAAGCCTGACACTGTTGGTCCAGAGCTCAGGAGATGCTCAGTTTATCCAGGACTACATTTTCTGTTTTTTCTTTTAAACAGATGCTAGTGTTGTTTTATTGTAGAGAATTTGGGATTAAGTGAACTCGAGTTCTGATAATGTTGCTATGATATTTGCCTGGAAACTGCTTGAAATGGCAATGAAAATTTAGTTATAGTTGTTTGTTTGGCTCTATAAACCTGCAGTGTACTAATTGCAAATTACACTAAGAAAATGGGCTTTTGATTGCATTTGCAATCTGGTGATGTTCTCTCTGCATTAGAAGTATGTGCAACCCTTGAACACACAATTAGTTTCTGAGGACCATAGCTGGAATTAAGTTCTTAGGAATACTTTTAAAGCTGTGGGTGGTCTGCAGTTTCTTCCCTGTACTAATGAACTTGTGAACAGGCAAATTGGGCTGGTTGATTTTGGCTTGGCATGAGAAGCTGTGATCTTTTTCTGCAACCTGTGGGCAAGTGTCTGATCCGCAATGAGAGGAGCTCTGTCCCAAGTTGAGCAACATGTCTTTGGTCACTTTGAGACCAGTTAGCCCATACTTGACATAGTAAAGTTTTTTGGATGCAGAGACACAGTTCCTCCTACAGACAAAAGAAAGAACCTTAGCCAGAGCTTTGGGTGTTTTTTTACCTTGTGCTTTTCTTACTGTTTTAATTTTTTTCCGAAATATATCCATCCCTTCTCCCTTTCCTTGATTCCTTGGCTTCTTTCTTTTCCTCCTCAAATGGTGCAGGAAAGGTAGAGCAGATGATTCTACTTCAGGAATCGGCGGCGGCGGCGATAGATGTGTCTGCACTACTACTGAGGTCAAAAAAGCCTGGTGCCATTTTGCATAACGAATGTGAGGGTCTCCAGAGTAAACAAGTAACTCTAATGCTTAGTGTTTATACTTGGGAAGCTCTGAGTGCAAAAGAAATTGTTACAAATGTACTGAAACCCAAAGAGCAGAAATAAAATAGGATGGGAATGATACAAGGAACAGATGAAGAAAAGTAGATGCTAAATGAATTTCACTCTGACTCATGACAAACTGCAGAAATGATGCCTTTCAGCTGTTTAAAACAAGTGAATGTCATGTTTGGAAAGAAACAGAGAAGTGGGGATGTTACTAGGCAGTGTTGGGGTAGGATCGCTCAAAAGAGAGTCTGGGTGGTTTTCAGGCAGCAGGACTGGAGGCCATTTCAGAGGCTGGGATCCTGCTTCTTCTGGAGAAGCTGCTCCGTCTGCATCGACTGCAGTGGGGGCCTGTCATTGTGCAAGCCCTCCTTTGTGCCAAGCCTCAAAACCTGCCGGGCTACAGAATGGCTCTTCCCGTGAAACGACTGAAAGGCTCCAAGCTTGAGACACTTAGAAAATTAGGCGAGACAAAGTGTTGGAAATGTATACTCTAGGGAATAATCCTGCCCTGGCAAGGGATTTTACTTGACAGCCTATCTGGGAATCCAGGCTGAAAGCTGCTACTTTGTCCTTAACTCACCCTATAGCACTTTTGTCTCGGAGCTCACTTTGTATGCAGGATCACCCAATGCTGAGGTTCGGCAAAAACTGAGGCATGACATGATCCAGACGGAGCTCCAACCACACTCGTCGTTAGCGGGTTAAGTCATTCCCTGTTTATAAAGGTAGAGGGTGGGTTTTTCTCCTAATTTTGCTGAACTCCCTGAGTGCACACTTAACTTTTTATGGGCGCAAGCGAAAGACCTGTTAAACTTTTCAGCTGCCATTGTTTGTTGTTCATCAGCGGCGTTCTCAAAGGCTTTGCAAAGCGCGGAAAGAACGGCTACTTTATACATGACTGGGATCCCAATTGCTGCAGCTAGAAAGAGAGGATTGGAAAAGCTAGCCCGGGCAAAGTTGCCTGGCACATATTTAGTCGATGAGTTAATTGGACACCCTCAAAGTGGGACTTGTTAATGTCCTGCTGGTTTCCTAATGAGGATATCTGCTCTTGCAAAGAATACAATGATTAATTGGGGACCCTTTCATTAGTGTTTTAACTGAGGATTTCATGACTAGTGTCTTGTGTGTGAACAGAAACTATACTTGCAATTCAACTGGCAGTCCAGCGCTGCATGACAGGACTGGTCCAGGTTCTTTCCCAAAGTATAGTTTAATTACACTGGAATGGGAATTTTCTGTGTCAGGGAAACAACTGTAGTTGTGGTGACTTACAAGGTGCTGAAACTTCAAACAATGAATTTCAGTATCTCATACCAATCATTATTTTGATGTTTTCTTTTACATCAACATTTTGACTGCCAAATTAGGTGGGCTTTTCAAAATGTTGACACACAACTACTCAATAATCCATGAGTGGGTCTAGCAGTGATGTATATGGCTGAGCCTTGGACTGGTGGGGCCAGCCTTTCATCCTGGGATGCTGAGGTGAGGGGATAATGGTGCCTAAGAAACAGTGCTCCTGCCGCACAGTTTAGCTCTCCTGCAGACTCCAGCCTGATGTTGGGTGACTTGGTTCCTGACCCTAAAATCTTGAGCTGGAGGACTCTGTAGCACTGGGATGGTTGTGCATTCACTATCAAACTGAATACTATTGCATGACTCTGTAAATTATTTTGCATTCTTTACAGCAATTCCAATGATGCTCATATGCGTTTCTGCTCAGTAAAAATACGTATGTAATCATATGCATCTTCATATACACGTGAATACACACACATACGTGTTTTCTGCATATGTATACACACACCCAGCTACATGATTTATGCATGAAATCCTTCATGACATTCATGAGGGTTCTCCATCCCTGACTCTCCCCATGTGTGCCCCCAGTGTGGGGTACCTAGTGTGAGGTACCTTCTTACAATCAGTGCCTCTTGGTTTCTTTTTGGGGAGCTGTAGGGTTTTGCACTTCTTTATATTTCTCTGCTTTTTTCCACGCCTTGTGAAAAGACTGGACTGAGGCCAAGACTGAAGAACAAAACGAGCACTGAATAGATGAGAGATTGTAGGTGGGATCCTGAAGTCTGTGTGAAGAGTGGGAGGGTAATTTTGAAAATCAGAACTGGATGTAAAGTTAACACAGGATTGTCTGGTTAAATCTCATTTTGTGGAGCAAAAGGATAAGTTTGGGTCAAGGCTGAACTCAGTGAAGTTTATTTATAGATAGATAGAGACAAAAATTCAACTGGTAGCCTCCCAATACCAGTCCTGTCTCAAACTCTCATGTGTTTGGAGATGAAGCAGCTGTATTAGCAGGAGTATATTATGATACCTTTGCTGCCTTCCAAATTGCTGGCAGAAATAGCTCTTCTACAAGTACAAGAGGCACTTCTACTTGAGTGCTAGCAAGTGCCACATAAATATCTAGGATGCTATTTCAGTATGTCCAAGTATTCAGAAGCTCTAGTTATTCTTCTGAGATGGCAGTAGGCTTTGGCAGTAGTGTTGGAGAAGAGGGTTCACAGCAAGAGCTAAAGATGTTGGATTGTCTTCAAGGTGCAGAATTAAGGGAACAAAGACAAAAGACTTGAGCATATTATTTTCCTGCTGCACTGCAAGGCAGAGAATCTCCCCTCAGTTGTGAGGGACAGAGGGAGCAAAGAAAGATGGTTATGTGTGCCAATATCAAGAACCTAGCCCTTAAAAGTATGGAGGAACATTTGAAGTACTGTTGAAGGGTTTCATAAATTAGTCATGTAAGTGAGGATCTTGCCACTGATGAAGAGAAAAATTATGCAAGATGGGGTAACTCAAAGCCTTGTTTTGCTGCCTAATTGTAAAGTTAAAGCATTTGAAACTTGCCATGCAGTATACTTGTAGAAAACTATACATACTGCTAGAAAATTGTTGAGCTGGAATAGAAGCTGAAGACAACCATTGGAGCTGGAGCTCTGAACACTACTTGCTTAATGAAAGCTCCTTCCAGGGGAGATGCTAGGAAGCCTTTGCTTTGGTTTTCTCTATTTCCATGCTCTTTCAACTGCAGAGCTCGAATTTGGGCTCCAGTTTGTCAGCATATTTCTTTCTGGCTTGCCAAAAGCACAGTGCTACTCCAGGCAGCCTCACCAGAAAGGGGTGCAAGAGGTGATGCTGCTTCCAGCTTAGTTTCAAATGTAGCCTATTTTGTTTTCATTTTTATTGCCTTTCCTCAGAAGTCTTTGGTATGGTTGAGATTTCTGTATTTCGTCTGTCAGAGTTCCAAATTGTTTTCCCCAGGGTTTTTATTTAAAAAAATACAAGTTTCTTACACCCAGGAAAATGTTACTAAGGTCATTAGATTAGATAAATAAAATCTAGCTTTTTTTTTTTTCTTCTGTACTGTTGAGCACCTTTCATAAGCAGAAATGGAGCTCCCAACTGCTTAAGAACACAAGTTTTGCTCTGGTCTTGACTTTGATTACAGCTCTTTAGACTTTTTTTTCTTTGGTAGCCTTCACATCTCTGCCATCTGAGTCATCTTTGAGATTAGGACTTGATGAGACCTAGCTGCTGGAAAAGCTGTACAGAGCCATCTATTTACTTTCTAAGGGATTTTTTTCCCCTTCCTTTATGTTCCAACTAAAGGTTAGCCATCCGTGTATGTTTTGGATCTGGGTTGTTTATTGCCTTTGATTCTCACTGGTGACTGTGACTGCAGTGGACTAAAGCAGTGGTCCAGCTGGAAACAAGCAGCTGGACAGAGAAATGTATGAAGCCCAACTACTGAACAACATCTACTTTGCCTGCCTGGTTGCTGCCAGGCATTTAGCTCGGCAGCAATTATTGCCATCTTCATGTGGCTTTATTAAGGGGGTCACAGAACTGGTTAATGTTTGCTTACCCTTCTGAGTGTAGGTGCATCGATTAACTCAGTGATTTTCTTTGGTTGCAGAGATAACCACTTAAGCCTTTACTTTTGCTCTTTCTTATGGAAATCTGAGATTTAAACCCCTAAGTGCAGTGCAGACTCATGTTTGTTAGTAGTCTGCATTTTATACCGTATAAAAGTGCTGGGGTTTTCCACTATGATTTGTTAATTAATTTGGATTTCATTTTCCTAGTAATTTAGTATGTCTGAAAGAACAGACCCCAATGTTTTTTATTAAAAGTACCTGCCAGTTATGTGACTGCTGCACAGCTAAAAACTTGTTGTCATGCTTTGGTTTTATCCACATGGAAAATTTACCTGCTTTTGCGTAAGCATTTGGATTGTGTTTTCTATGCAAGTCTTTGGTAACTGGTCTAAAGCTGGTTTGAACACAAGCAATTATGTTGCACCAAGTGACTTCTTGTGTATTTGTTCTTTCTCCTGAATATTTTTCCATATTTTCCAAAAAAAAAAAAAAGTATTCTACAGGGTGTCTGTAAAATTGGCTGTTTGGACTGTGTTTCAGTCTTGTTTGAGGGACAGTCTATGTCCTTGAACTTCTGGGTCTTGAATCTCATAGGCAAATCTCAAATTGCTCTTCAACTATGTGAGAACACTCTTTATTACAGCTCTGTGAAGCCTTTGTAGAAATTGCAAGTGTGTATTCATCTTCTGAAAGCTTGTGAAGAATTTGCTGTAGCTTATGGTAGAGCTTCTCAGCCTTCAGGAATGTAAACTAGATTCACTGACATTGAAGATAGATGTTGAAAAGGAACTGGCACATGAACAGAACTGGGTTTTTAATATCTTTTTTAACTTCTGCAATTGTGCTATTTTAACGGACTGAGCACAATGATTAAATAATAGGAATTTATTTTTTTTTAAACCTGGATAAAATAGTTTTCAGCCTGTTTATTTTAAACTCTTTTGCAGTGAATGTGACTTGGTCTGCAGTGCCTTCACATACTTTCCTTCACTGCTATTCATCCTGGGGTTTGGCAGTAGGCTCAGAGCTGTAATTTAGCGGCAGAAACCCTTGCTTCTAAGCCCCCCTCCTCATTTTCCTTTTTATTTTGGTCTGCAAATAAAATGCTAGGCTGAACTCCTGAAATGTAACTAAATGTAACTAGCTGCCTTCCTTGATTGCTGGTTATCTAAATCAGCCTGGTCTGTACAGCAGGTTTTTGCTCAATGTCAGTTTTTAAAAATTCTTTTTGTGATGCCTGCCTTTGTGGATTAGTCTTTGGGTGTATTGTCATAGGCATAAACTTCATGTCTCCCAGTCTCATCACATATTATGAAAAGGATGTATCTGATTAAGGAAGGGAACATTGGATGAGACAACTTGCTGGCTGAGATAAATGCTCGAAGCACAAGATCAGCACTCATGTTAGCACTGGAGGATATAGCATATAGTTTGTTTTATTTACTGTGTTTATCAATGATGGGGCAGAAGCTTGAAAATTAAGGAATTCCTTAGGATGCTAAGTGCTTAAAACGTACCATACATTGCAGCAATCTGGATGATTTAGTAGGTAGAATCAATGCTAATTGGGTTTGATAGTTTTTGAAGTCTTCAGTTCAAGCTCTTGTAAAGTTGATTCTGGTATTGTGCATTGGTTTCTTCATTGCTTGTTTGGGGAAGGGGTTATCCTGGGAGACAGTAGAGGAAATAGTCTCCCAGCCTGTTAGGTTTAGGTTTCTGAACCATCAGCTCTGAAGTCCTGAGCCTGCCTAACGAATTCTCCTTGCCAGCAGGAAGATGTGGAGCTGTTTGAAGAAGTAGGTCTCACTGACAGGGAGTGCAGGGATTTGTTTGTGGGTTCCTTCTAGGGAGAGTCTATAACCAAAGGTTCTGTCTAATGTATTTTCTGTTTAAAGAAAGGAAATTCCAGATTATGTTTGTATTTTCTGTGTATTTATCCTGATAAGTGCATTGAAATTATACCACTTGAATTAAGATATGAACAGGCTTTTTGTAACTTTAGTCAGAAGAGATGTTTCAGCCTTTTTAAATTTTAGACCTTCCAGTCTAAGTAAGCAACGATCATTAAGAATCAGAGAACTACGTTGTGACAGCAGTGAGCAGAAGTACCAACTGCGCAAGGAAAAGTTCCAAGAAGTTCCATTTTAATGTCAGAAGCAATCAACTGCTTTGACCAATGACTAAAATTTGTGTGACTTTCAGGAAGTAGGGTGTGTTCAGTATGGATTTTCAATCCTACTGATGTTAAACGGGGAAATAAGTACTCTTTGTAGAATATTTCCTTTGTATATTCAGCATCCCAAATGTAAAGAAGATGTTTTCCTTTCTTGACTGTGGGATTTGAACAATTTTTAGTAATGGTTAAAAGAATATAGCAAACACATCACCTACATTTTCACCTTTTGGATTATTCCTTCAGGGAATGTGTTTGCAGTGCATGGCCTTGCTGGGGAAGGATTTCAGTATGTGTGTGGATTGCTGTGTGGGCATTGGAGAAGACGACTGGCCTTGTGCCTGGTTTGAGGTCTCTGCTGGGGCTGCTGGGGCTGCTGATTTGATTACCTTCAGGAACCCAACCCATGGCCTCACATTGCCTTCTGAGGATATTTCGTCTCCTGTACTAATTATCTTCATCCTGCTTATAGAAAGGTCTACTGAGGTGGGAACTTCAACTGCAGACTTTTCCTGGGCTGCAGGGAAGTGTTTTAGACAAATACTTGACATCAAGTTTTGATGCTGTCATATGAAACCATAGGATAAGTCCAAGATCTCTTGGTAGCTGGGCTGGAGCCTGAGGTCTAAGCAGTAATGTTCAAAGCAAAGTAACAACTGTGGTGGCTGTGATGAGAGAAGAGGTTTTATGCACTAATTTCTTGAAAGAGAAGGGAACTTTCTCTAAAGATTCGGTGTGAGTTGTTTTGTGCTTTTCACTAGACATCTGTAGAAATAAAAATGCACAGCAAAATTGTGGGTATAATAACTTCAACCAGAAGAGGCTGAATTGCAGCTACAAATCTTTGGACTGCTTCCCTCTTCTAGTTGAATCTGTTACAGGGGACGTGCAGTGTGTAGGTTTTAACATCACCAGGGTTTACTGAATCTGCTAGGTGTCTTTGCAGGCTGCAGAATTGGCTGCAGTGATTGGACCACGAGGACTATTGCTCCATGGTCGCTCCATCATCCTATGCACAAAAAGGAGTGCCTTTGGGCATGTCTGCCCTGTGCAGTGTGTTGCACTCTGAGGCATTGAAATAAGCAAAGTGATAGGCAAGGTTAATTAGCCTCAGCACAGTACAGCCTTAAATGTGTCAGTTGTCTTGGGGTTTGGGAGGGGAATAATGCCGCTGTGTGGAGTTGCCCTGCTCTGTGGCACCCCAGCACGGGGCCCCTCAGAGCGGGCTGGAGACACCTAAAGTCACCTCATGCAATGCAATGTTGACATGTCTTGGGTTTGTTGGTCCCAGAGCCAGTCTAGTACAGATTGTTAGATCATGCTGCAGTCTGTCTGGATTTAGGGGAGCAATCAAACATGTGCTGAACAGCAACTCAGCACTCACTTCCGAGCGTGGCTTTAGGTCTCTAGTGGCAGATCTCCTTTTAAAACCCAAGCTGTGTTTTCTTAAACATTTTATCCTTTAAAGTGTTGCATGTGCATTTTGGGTTGCTTGAGCTTGCTTCCTTTCTGCTTGGTTGGATTTTCTTTTGCTTTTTTTTCCCATTGTGCTTGCTAGTCAGAGAAAGAATTTAAATTTTCCATGTACATACATATATGCCCACTTTTGCTTTTATGCTTCTCTCACACAGTCTTTTGCCGTGGGTGAGCGGAACTTAGTCGGCAAAGAAAGCAAACAGAGAGAACAGACCCATCACCCCCTGCCCCTTGAAAGAGCAGAGGGCATGTGGAATAAATCAAAATGCGAAGCATAATAACAAGGTCCCATGGGAAAGGGAGCCTTGTGATTGTGTGCCGGCGTGCACTCCCCTTAGAGACGGCGGCCGGGGGGCTCACCCCACAGCGACCGGGGGGCTCCTTTCTTTCTCTCTTGCATCTCCCCTCCCGATGTCACCAATCCATTCACCACCCAGAGAATTGATTAACGTTTGTTGGGAGCCTTGGGAGACGGGGAAAGAGGGGGAGAGCAAAGGGCAGGAGGAAGGGGGCGCAAGCGGGTGATGCTGGTCCCCACGGTGTGGCGAGGCGAGGCGAGGCGAGGCACAGGTGGGCGCAGGATGGCTATTTTATAGCTGGGGACCGTGGTGACGTATAGCTGAGCGCTCGCTGGCACAGCTCCTCGTGGACCAGTCAGCGGAGCGAAATTGAAGCTGACAAGACTTTTCTGGCATTTTGGAAAGGACTGTAATCTACTGTAGGGGAGAACAGAGCCGCTCAATCACCGCCGCTGTAAATAGGAGACGGAAGGGAGTGAGAAAGGAGGCGAAGAGAAAAAGTGCTTGCTGGGGGGGGAGGGGGGGGCGGCATTTTTGGTGGATGGTATGAAGCCAGCCATGGAAACTGCAGCGGAGGAAAATGCAGAACAAAGCCAAGAGAAAAAAGGTACCCAGGGGTCTAACAATAGCCTGTTTAAATCTTTTCATTCAGGGGGCTTAAAGAGGTTTAGGCCAGTTTTGTCACTTTTTCAAATAGCTCTTAAACAATCATTACTGCATCTTCGGGCTTTCAGCCGTCCTTTCCTGCATGGCTTGACAACAAATTAATAGAGCAGCAATCTTTCTGTCTGCGTCTGTATTTGCTCTGAATCTGTCCTAACCCTACCTGAATTGATGCTTGCAGAAGAAGTCTCGTTATTGCTGCATCTTTGAGGGATTTTGGTAAATTTGGTTTACAGAGGTAGCGTGTGCTTGTGTGTTTGCATGTTGTTTTCAGAGCCATAATCTGGTGTTTTCATCGAGACTAGCCATGTAGCAAGGCTTTGCAATGCGATGTGGGAGACCTAGGTTATAACAACATATAATAGATTATAATGTCACACAACCTTCGTGTAGTGAGCTTGATGCCAAATGCTACTCTTATTTTTAAATTCCTTTTTCTATGGTGTCACCTGGCAAACTTTGCTTTTGTAGAGATCTGCCTGTACTATGATAATGGGGAACAATGCAATGAGTTTTGCAACATTAGATTTTGGGATATATGAATCACTGAGAATTGCTGCTTAATAGAGAGAACAATTCCATGGTAGTGGTTCTGTGATAGGGAAATGGCAGCCCAGAAAAAGAGGGGCTTCATCCATCCCAGCCTTACAGGTGATTCTGTTTGGTCTGGAGTGCTGAACTTCAGAGGGTAAATTCAACTAGCAAAGGATGTTTTGTTTCTGTGTCATATAATTTATGTCAAATACATTTTCCTCTTCAATGTAGCAGACTACTGTACACATCATAGCAATACTTTTTTTGGCTAATTGATACAACAGTAACAAAATTATTTAAATTTGCACTGCCTTTTTACATGAGTCATAGTATACTTTTTAACCTGTTGTGTATCCTTTATAAGCAGTCTGAGTATCTCCTCTGGGTATCTCAGAGGCTTAGGCAGCTGATACAGAACTAATATATTTCCCCAAGCAGAATTTGTTCATTGATTGTTAAACAGTTCAGATATGAACATGATAAACTGTGGTACTGTCCAGTGCCAGATTTTGTTTTCCTACTTTGAATTTGATTCCTGCTACACACTTCCTATAATTCAAAATGAGCTTCAGTTTCAAGTAAATGAAATTTGTCAAGTGATTAGACATAGTACTACATAATCCCTTAGGGATTTCACAAAGGAGGTCCACTGATGAGAGATTAAACTCTGAAAGCCATTAGTGTATGTGGACAATAACCCACCTCACTACAGATTTTGAGTAATTAATGTACAAAATGGCCTGAATAGCTTGACTGTAAAAACACCTTGAACTGATGGATCATCCTTCAAAAATTACAGCAATTTTTTCTTCTCATTGGTGAGCTTCTTTTAAACTGATGGAACTCATGTTAGAATAAACACCAAAGAAAATTACCTGTATGCATTATCAGCTGTGCAAAACAAATTGTGTTGCTGATTGTGTTTATGATGAGTTTATGGTTTCCCTTTTGTTTTGGCAAGGGTGAGAGCACAACAAGTAGAACAGTAAATCTGCTACCAAGTCAAGGTGGTTGATCTGTTGTTTTCATTGGATGCAAGCAAAGGAACCTCCTATCCTAATGTTACCACCATTTCCTAGTTTTTTCTGTGATAATTTTACACTTTGGATTTGTTATATAGGTATGTGTATGTAGCACTCCTAGGCTTTGTTCTTGCCAGTTCTCTGATTTCTTAAAGCAACATATGGTCTCTCAGATTATGCTCTGTATTTCTATTCACTTACATTCCCAATATGTTTCACAGCAAATTAAAATGCAGAAAGCTGAAACACTCCTACTCCTATTTTCTATAGAAAAATAAATAGCCCAAATTCCCTGCAAAGTTACTGCCGTGAAGTGGTCAGGTAGGAGCCATATTTTGTTTCAAGAAGCAGATTTTCAAAGTGCTAAGTCTGTGGAGCCTGGTTGGGTTTTTGATAGGTTCAGTGGGCATCAGGTACCTCTGAAATGGTAGGATTTTTCTAAAGGGCTCTTTCACCAACAGCTCCCATGAAGGAAAATGAACTTTTTCTGTATGTAAAGAAACTTGCGGGAAAATGTTGCTGCTTCATTTTGGGATATCAAACAGAAGCTGACTCCTTCAAAAATGTGCCCATTTGCTCTCTGGACTGGATCTCTTACTTGTTATGCTTTACATGCTTGCCAGGCTTGCAACATTTGCATCTTACTCCCGGATCCCACCGGGACTTAGTATGATGGCCATCCTTTTTGAGATACCCTAGATCCAGTGATTGCAAGGCAGCTGCCACAGGCTGAAATGCAATCACAAAGTCTTTTAACTCTTCCTTCCAGAAACAAATTTCTAAGCCTAAGGAGATAAATCAATATCTGAAGGTGTTTTGGAGATACTGCTATTGCTAAGACCGAGCCAGGGAAGATCCTGAGCATTACGCTTTGGGTATTCAAGTTCACACTCATTATGCTTTGCACTGCCAAGTTCTGGAGAAAGTATCCGCAGTTAACTAATACAAATTGTACTTTTAAGCCAAGAGGTTTTTTCTCTTTGTCGGAATTTTAAACTGCGGGTTTCCAGGTTTTGTTTTAATGCAAGGACCTTCTCAATGATGTATTGCAGTTTTGAGGAATAAATACTTGGAGGAAGCTGGGCTAGGACTACATGCTGTCTGTATACAGGGTTTCCCATACTTGGGAGAGCATTGGAGAGCAATGCTGCCAGAGCTCTTGGGGTGAGCAGCAAGGTCTGTTTTGAGTTTGAACACTTAATACAGTCATATCTGAGCAGTGGTGTCACATAGGTACTGGTTTGTTTCCCATCTCTGTAGCAAATGTGAATGGCTTGCTATTTTGGATTGCAGTGTAGTTGAGCCAATTTACACAAGCTAATGTGATTTATGAATAATTGCTGGTTGATAAATTAAAATGATTGGTCTTATTTAGATTTTTAAAGTTTGCTAAATTGTGTATGAATTTCAGTTCTATATTTTAATAATTATTTCCATGAATACCGTGCCTCATTCAGGCTACTGAATACCACCCAGCTGATGGATTCAGTGTTTATCTGACATTTGTTTCTCTGCACCCAGATGAGTGGCTGCTGCCCCAGTTTTTTTAATTGGAAATGGAACAACCCCCATGTTGATGGAGATAAGAAATAAGTCAGCTTTATGCTGTGTATCAGCAGCCCTTATCAGAGGAGAACACCATGAAAGCTGAAGCAAAATGTTTAACAGATACTTTGCAGGGCTGCAGGACAGATTGGATTCATTTTAAAGATGAAGGTTTACAAATTATTACAAATGACAGGGTTTATCTTGCAGGCATTAAATTAAATCAAAACGTGAGGACTGGGCAGGCAGATTTACTGAAGTAGAATAAATAAGAAAAACGAAATGCCGTTTTGCATCAGCAGTGAAGGATATAGATCCTGATACACATTAACAGAGACAAGAGGTTTCCCTCTTCATTTAACTATGAGAAATATTACCAAGTTGCAAAATTAAAAAAAAAAAAAGGGGGGGGGGGGAAAAGGGAAAGAAAAAAAAAAAGAAAATAACCCCCAACCGTGGATGACCATGGTGAATTCACCAATTACACATGGGATGGAAGAAAGCAATTATACTAGGGTGTATTTCCTTATATAAATACATATGATGTTCAAATTACCTATGCTGTGCTGAGGAATAATGAAGACCAGTCTGAGCATCTGTACCAAAGGTTCCTTTTAATTGGCTCTTCCCTCCTAATGTGCTCTCGATGAAAGAAGACCTCGATGGTTCCTCTTTTAAGCTCTAAATAGACAAGTATATGCTAGTCAAAAACAGAAAAATACTTCTTATGCTATTTCTCACATCTGTACAATTGTGTTTAAATGAAGCTGTAAAGTGCAACATGAGAAAGGAATGAAGTTGTGCAGTTTATTTCACTTTTAGTGGGGTTATTTTACACAGTGAGCTTATGACATTTTGGTGCTTCACAGATAAATGTATTTTTCATTATAGCAAGTTAAAAAAAAAAGTTTTTTTATATATATTATGATCACTAGCCAAAATTTCAAACATATCCCCTTAATGTTAGGCTCACACAGTGATATCAGAGCTGTCAAGCCATTCAAAGATTCTCAGTATGATGTATATTTTTTCCCATTTTAAGCAGTTTATTGGTGTTTCAGATCCACTGAGAACAATAAATAACTGCTCTAAGGATAAGTCCCTGAAGAATACGACTGTAGGAAGAGAGGTCCAGCCCAGGGAGAATCTGGGACACGCGATATTCTGGGGATAATAATTTGGTAGGCTTAGTGATTTAGGTTTTAATGAATAGGATTTGGTTTCTAAATAGGAGGGGGTTGAAAAAACACTCGGAGAATGTACTCATACTGGTCTGAATGACCTCATGAAAGCAGAAAATCCAGACATATGTGCCATGGGATGTGGTAACGGGGGGTGGGGGAAACCCAGATGGCACTGTATGTGCACAATGGATTCTGCAGCAGGAGCAAAGGGACTAAAGAGGGGTGCAGGAGTCCCCTTCAGTTACTCTGACCCTTCCCCATTTTCTGGCCAGCCTTGGTCCTCATGCAGTATTCATCCCCAGACCATAAACAACCATCTCCTTGCTCCCATGCACTGCTTCTTCAGCTGAGACAGATGAATGTCAAAACTGTTTGTTTCCTCTAAAACCATATGATAAAGGCAGCAAACGTGAGGATGTTGGGCACTGGGAATTTTATTACAGGCATGCAAGATGATTCATCCCAATGAATACTGAGCACCACAGCTGCCATCCGTGTGCCTGTGTGGTGTGACATGGAAATGTTGTCAGTTCTGTGTCTGTGCAGGATTGATACAGCCTGGATCTGACAGCAGGCCTATAGCCACAGGAGCTTGGCTGTGCGTGGAGGGTATTGTAGCCTAACCAGGGAGTGCAATTAGTGCAGTTAGTTCCTCAAAAAGCAAAAGATAAAGAAGCCATTTAAACCTATTCCCTTTGCTAGCTATTTAGCATATGGACTTAAATTCCAGTTGATGCGGACTGTGTGCAATAGTTGTTACGCCACTGAAGCCTGTGGGGCTTTTGACCTGGTGGTGATTTTACATGAGTGGGACTGGGTGGGTCCCAGCAAAGTCACCAAGAGATATTCTTCAGCTTCAGGGGTCATGCCAGGCATGCAGTAAGGGCTACCAAACAGCCATTTGCTAAGTGGCTCTTCGCAGAGCAGTGGAAAAAATGAGATTCCCGATGGAATTTGAACTGCCTCCTAATGAAAGGAGCCCTGTTACTGAAAAACCAGAAATTGCTAATTAAAAAACCCAACTCCACAGAATATTTTCATTTACAGAAAGGATGCTACAAATTTTGCATGCTGTCTCTATGTTTCAGGGCTTGATGTTTATAGCACAGCAGGCAGGTGACTTCACCAGTGCTCCCCCAGGCTAAGGGAGAAAGGCAGCTGCCTGCTCCGCTGCTCTGAGCTAGTGCTTTTTGTAGCTACTGCAGGAGAAATTTCTAACTGTGGGTTCAAGCCTGGTAGGATAAAATGCTTTTGCTGTCAAGGGTTTGCTTGAGATACTGCTGCAGTGCAAATGAAGAAATCTTTTCTTCTTGGAAGTCTTTACAGCTGGGGTTTTTTTGTTTGTTTTTGGTTTGGTTTGGTTTGGTTTTTTGAATCTGAATCTGTTACCAGTGTTCAGTAAGTAGCTTCAAAAAAGCAGGGAGCAGACATTTGGGAGGCAGAAGAGAGGAAGTATGCAGTACAAGCAAAGAATTCTGTTGTTTTTCAATTTGTATCCTATTCAGTTATTATGGCATTCGTTGTGATCTCACAAGCAGGATTGTTCCTCTATAAGCAGAAGGAGATTATATCATCCTGAGTGTGCACTGTCATTTTGGAGCAATACTTCCAACATATTTTGAATATTGTTATGCTCATAAGATGTGGAATGTGTCCTTCCTAAAAGAAAGGGTAAGCCATAAAAGAATAATGTCTTTTATGGAAGATTTACTAGCTGATATCTGCTTGCTGGTTTGTGTGTGAGATGCAGAGAGGGGAGAATTACCAAGCCACAAAGTATCCTTTACAGAGCCTTTGATACTAAGTTTTCATCCAAGACCCAAAAGACTGTGTTAGTATTGGGCATTCATATCCTTATGAAGGAGACAAGCAAATTCTTGTTTCAGATCTCTAGATTCAACATTTGTATTCAATGCCAAGATTTTTTTTCTTTGATGTATGCAAATGTAGCTGTGCCAGACTCCTCATTGCATGAGCATCAAAACCACATGAGAGGGACCAAGTCCAAGACCTTCCAAGCCCCTCACAGGCTAGAAATTCATGGGGTTTTTTTCATGGTTGCTTTCTCATTTAGCCACTGGGGTGGGGGGGGGTAGGGGGTGGAACACAGGGACGACACACACTCTGGTACATTTTAAATAAAGATCTGTCAGTCTCCCCCTGACAGCTTTGACAAGACCATGGTGGTGCCAGTGTAGGTTCAAAAGTGGTTCAGTGTTTTACCAGTGGCCTCTTTGAGGGGGCTCAGAAACCCTGTGCCAATGAGTGTGCAGTGAGTGTGTGAGGTGAGGTGAGGTGTGCTGTTGCATGTGGGGTCTTGTTGCTGAGCTTCATCTGTCCTCTGAAAAGATAATGAGCAGCATGACTGCTTTTCTTCATCATAAACCTGGAACAAGTCTGTTTTAACACACTTGGTCCAGATTTTTGGATGTAAGCAGAGCCTAAGTGAAATAAAGCCCACAAATTTTTTTTTTTTTTAATGTAAGAAAGTAGGGGAGCAAACCTTTGTGTTTTTCCTACCTTTACAGAAAGCAATAAGCTTTTTCTTTGACAGATTTATAGTCTTTTTATAAAACAGGTAACGTGGTTTTCTGTGACTTCTCCTTCCTTTACTTCTGGAGCAGAGCTTTTTCCCATGGACAAAGAGAGGGAGATGTGAGAGTGGGTGGGGGTAAAGAATAGAGAGTCTTTCCTTATGTGTTTTTAACAAAGCCTAGGTGGAGTTTTAGCTATTCAACCTTTCTTAACACCTATGTGAGCGTTTCCATGTTGGTCGTCCCTCCTAATCCCTCTCTTGGTCTGTAAGGTTATGTTCTTTTAGTTCTGAAACTATAGCGTGCCTTTCTGGGCTCTTGTTTTTAAAGTTGAATGACTGAAAGTACTGAACTAAAGCTTACTGGTGACACTGACTTTTTACCACCTAAAATTGGCAGTGATCACCAGACCAGAAATGGAAATTGGCAGGTACCACTGGATGTACAGGAGTTCAAGGCCACACCGGTACCATCATGTGCCAGCATTGAGAGGCAATATTAGTCCTTTGGGGATTCAAGGTAAATAAAGGGCTGGGTAAAAGGGAAATGAAGAGTTCAGAAATGGTAGTAGCATAAACTTAATGCTTTGCACTAGTCCTAACAATTTAAGATAAACATTCTTCTATTTTTCTTATTTTGTTTGTTAAGGCTGTAAGGACTCTACTTCTTTTGTATGAATACTTGACTAAATATAAATTTCATTGTTAATGCTTGAAAGACAATAATGTGTGGTGAGGGACAGCTTCCTTTTAGCAGTGCTGCCCGATTGCTTCAAAACTGTTTACAGGTGAGATGTCATAGTATATGGGGGTTTATGCCAATGGATCTGTCAGACTCATCAGCCACTACGGCAGAAATGACACTAAAGCCCATCTGACTTACTAGTCTCCTACAGTATGCTTCCAAGACAATATTCCATGGTTTTGTTTGCATTTTTCCCTTGCTAGAAGCACTAAGTGCATATGTCAGAGTCTAAAGGAGGATTCTGTCTGAGGCTTTAAAAAAAAGGTTTGGTGATTCCACTTGCCTGTCCTTTTGATATCTGGCTTGAGACCTCAAAAAGATCCTATTTTGTTTTCCCAAAGCTTGATTTTAAGAGTCTGGGGGGGAAATTTGGTTTCAAAGCATCTCAGAAAGGCACCTAAAATCAAGCTTGTGATTGATTGCGTTGGAAAATTCCAGTCTGACTGAGGGTTAGCACAGTGAGGGATATATATGCTCAGAGATAGCATTTGCAGCTAGCTCTATGCAGCAATCCTCTTCCCTTTATGGTGCTGATTGACTGAAGCTTGCTTGACAGCTTGTTTGCTGGAGATGCCTGCCTCCGCATCAGAGACTTTAATAGCAATTGCAGGGAAATATTCACCAAAGCTTGCTGCCTCATCCCTCCCCTTTCCATTACATTTTCACACTTTTGTTCTTTAGGATTCAAATGTTTATGTATTTCATATGGCTCCGCCCCCTCCCCCCAAATACTTAGGTCGCCAAGTATGATCTCCATCTTCAGTATCAATATTCATTTTGACCATATTTTATGAAAAATTACCTGCGTGACAGACTTGGGGCTGCCAGAAGATCGACCCAAACTTCAGATCAGTGCATGTGGGATATTTTATACATGGAAGAAATGCTTCAGGAAGGAGCAATAGATTATAAATGTTGCCTTCTTGGGCTGTGGAAGACATAGAAGGAGCAGGTTGGACGGCTGCTTATCAGAGTCTTGTGCCCATTCAGCTGTCCCCAGTGATGAGACATGTCCTTATGTGCTGGCACAGATGAGCCAGGACATGGAGATGCACAGCCTTCTGTTACAGCAGCTGGGAGTCTGGCACCTAGAACGATGCTAGAAACCCTTGTTTAGGCAGCTGAACCCTATTCAGTCTGCCTTGGAAATCTGTCTGAACTAAGATGCAGGTAAATGTGGTGGCTGTCATGGAGGAGTTGAAGATGAAAGGGTTCTTGTTGATGGAGTAAAAAAACCCAGACCAACAAAGCCCAGAAATGTGATTTCAAGGGAAGGTGCTTTAAATGGCTGCACTTAAAGAAATTAAAAAGCTTTTAGGCAGCAGTGAAGCAGCTCTGAACAGGTCTTCAGTAAAACCAACCTTCAAGTGATGGATTAACCACTGTGAAATTACTGGTCTTTGCTCCTTTTCCTTAGACTGGAGGGAAAATGTCACCTCAGTCTCAACACAAGTCCCTGCTATAGCATGCCTTCTTCCAGTACTGGCCTGCAGCTCCCCACTGCTGGGGAGCCTTGGCTGCTGTGCTGAGATAACCTCTCTGTTTCTTTGACAAGCCACATGATTTCTGGGATGCCTTTGCAGTATGGATACTTCTAACTTGCTTCCTCTGTCAGTGTCCAGATGGACATCACTCTGAGATCACCTCTGGCAGTTCTTGTGGCATCCGTCTCTTCTCCCAGGGTCTCCATGGACAATATGATCTTCCTTCCACAATTTAAGCTTGAGTCCAGCACTTGGGCAGCAAGGGAAAAGTCAGTGTGGGAGATTCACTGCAGTGCTGGATCCAAGATATCCCCAGAACCACCTGCAAGCTTAGTGAGCCTTTCAAAACGCCTAAAACAATTTTTCCCCAGGAAGCAGAGTACCATCTTTTTCTTTAGAAAGAGAAACTTTGCAATAGTTGTTTAACATAATCTTAGCTGTAGGCACTCTTCCAGGATGGGTGGGCGTTGTTTGCTTTATAGGAATCTTTTTTTTTTTTTTTTTTCCCTAAAATTTCTTTCCCTAGCAGCTGTGAGGTATTTCATCTGCTTTTTGAGAGCATAAGGGCATGTGAATGTGGAGTATCTCTCTGAAACAGCCTGCTCCCTTACCAAAGCAAGCTTAAATTGGAAATAGTGTGGTGAGGACTCAGCTGGGGAAATACCTGCATGAAAGCTGTTGCAGGCCAAAGGACTTCTTCAGTTATGGTTCAGGTTTCTTACTGCTCCTCTTGTTCCATAGTTGTGTAAACCCATAGTGGGGTAAACATCTGGGAAGATCTTTGCATCTTCAGTTATCTATTAAATTGAAAATTTAGCTTTTGAATTCTTACATCTGTCAGGCTGGAATACATACACAGGTTTTAGTTCTTAGCTCTAGGGAGAGAGAGGTTGTGTTTCTGTTTGCTTCTTTGTAGCTAGGGAGGAGTCAACTGGGGAAGCAGTCGGTAGCAGTGGATGAAATCCAGTGTGGCAAAAGTCTTGCTGTCCTGCTGAGTGCTGAAGGCTGATGGAGAGTGAGGTGAGTTACAGCTGACAGAAAGGTGGAGCTAAGAGTCTCAACTCCAGTCTTCCAGGTAAGATATTCACCTTTGATTAAAGTAAAAGCCAGCTTTAAAAACTGTGTCAACCAAGTCACAGGTTGAATCAAGGAAATCCAAATATCCTTACAGATTTTCTCAGAACTTCAGAGGTCTCCCATGGGACTGAAATGCTTAGGTGCTATTGTGCTTCCCCCACTGAGCTTGTCTAGACCTTTGGACAGATTTGAATATCTTTGGCAGTCTGCCCATGAGTTCATCTCTTTTGCCTCTCTGCCTTGAGTTTGTCCAAAATTACCACCTGGGCTGGCACCTATTGAAGCAGCAGTTCTTGCATGTTGTCCCTACTGAGTGTTTCTTCAAAAAGACAGAAATTGGTGAAGCAAGGGGAAGGAGGGAAGGATGAGGGCAGAAAGGAAGAAAGGTCTTCAGGCGTGTTGACATGAGCAGTGAGTTGTTGACATGTCAGCTGAGAGTTACAGCCACAGTTTGGACCAGCAGCTGCTCTTGCTGGTGCAATGTGCTTGAACTTTGAGCTCTGCGTGTCAATGAGCACTTCCACATGCTCAGGCTGTGCTGAAGTCCCAAGGGTCATTTTGGATGATAAAACATAAGAACAAGTCTCCAGGAGGAATTATGCTGAAGCTTTTATCAATAATGCTTGATCTGTCCCTTATTTGAGAAGTCTCTTTAAATCACCAGCTTAACTTTTTGTTCTGCAGAAGTAGCTAGAGCTAAAACATATTCCTCCTCAAGAATTCCCATGGAAACCTGTTTGAAGTAAGGCCTTTTCCAAAGCATAAATTAGATCTTTCTCTTCTGCTGTGATTTCCACTGTTTCATAGGCCAAAAGTAAAACAGAGAAGACATGAATTAAAATAAAGTTCTGCCTGACCTTTGTCCAAGAGCAATAAAGGTGGACAAGAGCAATACTCTTGTCCCACTATCCCATGGGGCAGTGATGTTCTTCCCATCTAGGTCTGACTCTGCTCTCACACAGCAAACACCTGAGATGGACACTTGCAATGTGTATGGGTGTAGTGGTTCCTATTTTGTAGATTTTACTGTCTGAAAAAGATGACTTGAAAACACCTGTGAGCTTAATGAGCCTGGCAAAGGCTGGGACTGATATGGATGGGGAGTGTGTATTTCACCAAAGTTGGAGAAGGTAAACTAGATAAGGCCTGTAAAAAAACCATTCAGGTCATGTTTCCTTGCATGAAATGGATTTGCTTTCTGTAGTGTGAATGAAAATTTTTTTGTATAAGAAGTGCTGGTTTGGAAAGAAGAGATTGGAAGGGAAAAAAAAGGTTATGATTACTGTTGTCTGTTTTTAGAGTCTTCTCTGCATCATTTAACAACATCCAGAAGAAACAAATCTTGCCTGGATAAAAACAGCCTTTTCTCCAGTTTGAATGTCATGCTTTCTTTAGTGAAAGGAAAAAAATTAACTTTTGCTGTGCGTGAACATTTATAACCTCTGCAAGGTTGTTTGATTTGTTTGGACTTCTTTGTTTGTTTGTGGGGTTTTTTGTTAATCGTGGTAGCAAAAATATGCTTGATTTTAAACCTGTGCTTATTGTATTTTTGGTGTCATATTCAGGAGCCACTTATTTTTGTTATGTATGCAATACCACAGAGATACTTGGTGCTCTGTGGCTTTGAAAAGGGGTTTGCTAATGGTGCTTCCAGGCTGTGAAATGCTTGTTCTTAGTGTGCACCAGTTCTCTTGCTTTCTCTGTGTTGGTTTCCAGCACACAGGAGGTGTGAACAAGGACTTTTAGTTCTCTGCTATACAAAAATATGGAAACATCTGACTGCTAACAGAGAATAAATATCTTCTCAGAAGTGGGGAACTTGCTGTATGACAGTGCTGAAACCAAGTATCTTGTATCCATATCAAGAATATCTGGAGAAGATGCTGATTAATGCTGATAACCTCCAGAAAGGAGCTACTTGTTCTTCAATTAGCTCTTAAATAGTAGAGATTAGGATGAGATTTACTGGATGGATCAGACTACCCCATATCCCACTGCTTTTCACCTGAATGAAGCACCTTGTGCTGGCCATTGTGAAGGATAACAGAGGGGGTCTTGCTGCATTTCAGGTCAGATCCTTTGTGAGAGCCCTGGTGGCTGTGTTCTCCAAGGGTCATGTCTCCTCCATCACAGGTACTGTACTGGCTAGGATGGAGTATTTATTAATTAACAACCGTTGAAGAGGGGGATGCAATTGCAGTGGGGAGTGTATCAGTCTGGCTAGACTAAAGTGCACTTGCATTAAGTTTTCTGGCTCTCATGAGTTAATTTTCAGTATAAGTCAATTTCACAACTTCTAATTTGGGCAGTACAAAGAGGCAAAATTAGGAAATATTGAACTTGAAAGGAAGTTTTCTGTGGAAGAGCTTTAAGAGGTTTGAGGGAGGAGAAGAAAGGATTTTCTCTGTTTGAGCTCATCATTTATTTAGTCTGTTTAATGTTAATCCAAAAGTGTGGTGAGTGAGCATTTATTGTAAGTAGTAACAGTATGTTTGGCTTTGTGTCATGTTTTGTAAATCAGCAAAATTTAAGATGAACAGGAATGGCTAAAGACAGAGCTTCAACAAAGACTTGCAGGTCATTTAACACAGAGCCTTTTTTATTTTAGTGCCCTTATTAAAGCATGGAGAGAAATTTGACACATGCTTTAAACTTACCCTTCTGAGGTTAAGTGCTTTATCTTATTGTATTATTGCCACTGATTCCTAGCTGCAGGTGTGCATGACAGATGTGAGAAGTAAAGTTATCTTACTGCCAGGTACTGGCCTAGTCTCACACAGAGAAGAAGAGGTAAATTCTAATTTTGCTTCTGAGGTATTATTGTATTCTCACATCCCTCACAGCTTCTCCTGTAACTGTCAATCATGCTGTAAGGTAGGAAAATGTACATCCTAGCATGCATAAGCCATTCAGCGTGGAGATTTGGAGAAAAAAAAAAAAAAAAAAAAGACAAGTAGATGGCAGACAGTAAAATTGGTATTTGCTTTCATTGACATAAAGTTCATTTTCTGACAAAAATCCATGGTGGCTTAGGACTCTGATGGTATTATTCACACTTGGTATTGGGTAATCTTCAGCACTGGGGAAGCAGGAGGTGAATGTCAAGTACTGAGTTCTCTTACATTTATTTGAGAATTAAGGGTAATGCTACCAACACTAGGCTTCTGTGGATGTGTAATAGTAGTCCTGATTTACATGTGATGGTTGCATTTAAGATGTTATCTAATACTTTTTCTTTCCTTGGATTTCTTGCAATCTTCTTTTTGTTAATACAATTTCTTCCCCTGTTCTCCCTGGGCTGTGGTTCTGAAGCCAACAGAGGTTGTGGTCCTGTGGTGGAACATGATGTGTTATTTCTACCATGTATTAACTGGACAGGTTTCTAACATGCCACGATTTCTAAAAATGCATTACACAGTTACAGGAAGTAAGTGATGAGGAAAAAATAGTGCCCATTGCTTTATCTTTCAGAATACCAGGACAGATTTATGGGAGGGGTAGCTACTAAACTTGTAAGGAACAGAGAGTGGAAACTAACTCAGAAAACAACCACAGGAGCCTGGAGGTTTAGGTCCCTGAAATTGAGAGCTTTTCAAATCTCCCTTCAGGTTTTCTTTGTTCCTTGTTTTTTAATTCCATAGTGACCTTGACTATGGGCTCAGTGGTTAGTGCCTGAGATACATCATGGCACTAGTTCAACCTAATAGGAGTTTGGGACATTAAGGGAGAGGCTGTTTTTCTGTCCAGGTGTGGACACTCTTCCTTTACATCATGTTTCCCATGCTGTGCTTTGAGGGACAGCTCTGTGAACATCTGTCTGTCTCAGCTTTTCAAGTCTGGTCTTCAAGAACTGATGTGTGAACTTCTAGAGCAAGCCCTAGGAATACTCAAGAAAGCTACCTGATCCCATTGTCTCTTGTCATTTCCAAACAACAGATTTGACCTCAGTAGGATGAGTTACAGTCTGAGAATTGTCTTTTCTTCTTCTTTATTTTTATTTTAAGACCTCTCCCCATTAATTCTCTATTACCTCGCTATTCTGAGTTTAAATCTTAAAGCTGTACTTAAAGTAACAAAGAAGGTTTAGCCAAACAGTCACCATTTGGCATGGGAATTTGAATGGCTAAGCCCCTGCATATATGCAATAGCGTGTACGCTGCTGGGTAGATTGTGTAATTGTTCTTTATACCTTAAGCAACCAATTGCCGATTTATGTACATATGTAGGTTCATCCTTTACCAATTTCCTGTGACTGATAGCTTCCAGGAGATTAAAAGAATAGCCGGTTCCTGTTTCTTTCTCTTCTCTTTATTTTTGTCCTTTAGCAAGAATATTTTTGTGTGTGTGTGTGTTTAATAGCATTCATTCCCTAGAGAATAATCTCAGTCTTTGTTTTAGCTGGCCTCCTTCTGAGTGTGTTAAATCTGTAGCCAAGATCACAGGCAGCTCTGGGCAAATCATTGGGCTGTTATTAACCTGCCTCCATGGCAACTGCTGCTCACCAGCCTGAGGACAAAAAATGTTTTTATTCTGTTGAGTTGCACAAAAGGTTCTAGTGATGCCTTGCACAAAATGGTCATTGAAAGGGGAGATGCAGTGATGTGTGTTTGTGCACTACAGTTTCATATTTAAATCATTTTACATTGTTACACTGGGAGTGGATGTACAGCTGAAAAGTTCACCATTTTGACCATATGGAAAGTAAAAACTAGCAGAAAATTGGAACTAAACTTATTTTAATACAACTTACTTTTGTCAGCTTGAGTTTACAGGCCTTTAGCCTACAGTTGTCGAAAGTGCATTAGCAAATTATTTTGTGAACGTGAACTAGGCAAGCGTTATCATGGGTTTCCAGTTGTAGTGCATGAAGATAGTCATTGACTTGGGGTTACAGAGAGAGATCATAAAGAAGGTTTCCTGGAAAGCTTTCATTTTCTTTTCAGAAGTCCTCTGATTTGCTTCAGTGCTTGTTGGGGAAGCTTGTTAAGTGTATCTTAGTTCTTGATGAGCTTCAGATTGTAGCTGGTTTTGAAAGCTGCTCTCGGCAGTACTGTTTAAGGTTTATGTTAAAACAAAAATTATAAAATCAGCGGTATTGCTCAGGCTAGGCATGGATTTAATCTGCTCGTAAAGAACGTTGCCAGTGGGATCTGGGGGAAAGTCTGGCAGTCCCAGCACTGTGATGAGGCTGTGTCCCACAGTTTGTTACCCTCTGGCAGGAGACTGTGCAGAATGACTATGTATGGATGGATGCTGTCTCTTGGAAATGGGCTCGTTTGGGATGCTTCCTGCTCTTGCAAGCTGGCTGCATGCTATTTCCAGGTGTATTGAAGTCCCTCTGCTTCCTGCTTTAGTCTTGGGGTGAAGGTGAGTAGTTCCTGCAGGTCCACATTTGAGCAGTTTTCTCTGCCTCGCTCAAAATAATGTGGTTGCTTTGGGCACCTTTTAGGGCATCCCTTGGCCATGGTCTGCACTGATAAAATGAAGGCCACCCAAATACTGTGATGCCTTTTCACTTGGACTTTAGAGGAAGACAAAGAGTATGGCCAGCAAGATGCTCTGTGCAGCTGCCAGTGGCTGTGAGGTGAGAAGGGGGTCTGCCACTGTTGGCTTGTGTTCGAGGGTCTGTGGATTAGTGGCAGATACTGTCATGTTTGGGTAAGGGATCCAACAAACTCCCCAGGGCAAATGTTCTGCCAGTGGCCTGGAAAGCCGGCTGTGCGATGTGGGGTATTGGGAGGACAAGCACCTAGTTAGAGAGTGTTAAATGTCAATCCTGGGTCTACACCAGTTTTTAGTTTTGTCAAGCAGGCTGCTCCCATTATCTGAAACCAGCAGCTTTTCTTTTAGATCTTGTCAGTCCCTTGGTTTTACTTCCAACTGTTTTTATTTCCTGTCTTTGATGGGATCCTTCTGTACAGCACTCTTTGGGATCAGCATGATTTAGGTGATCAATCTCCTCCACACTGAGCAATGATCTGGCGTTTGGTCACCTTCTGCTTTAGGAGTGCAGCCCAAAAGGTACTTTGTTCTGTGCTGGGCTGTGGCCACATGTGGTGAGCATTGTCTGCTGGGTTGGAGCGTGGTTACTCTTGGGTAATCCTTCATTGCTAATCCTACACCAGGTGCTAGCATTTCTTGGATTAACTCTGGGAGGCTTGGGCCTGACCCAGGAGCAGATGCTGCGGAGGCGAGCCAGCCTCACGTGTGTGACTGCTGTTGAGTGTGGCTTGTGAGCTGCACTCAGGCAGATTCCCCAAAGCAGACGATTGCTCTGCAAGGTCTGGTATCTGAATTCAGCTTTGGACCTCTGTGATAAAATGAGACCCAGAGATGATTTCCTCTGATAACATGCATTTGGATTTTGTTTGCCCCTTCACTGCTGAGCTGCAGTGTTTGTTCATTCGGCAGTATTTTTGTCATGAAGATAGTTCTGACTGAATGGACTCCAGCTGTGGGCTAGACTATAAAAGCTTCCCAGGCTTGTTTCTGTACAATTAAATCTTGTCTGCAGTTAGTGAAGTGGTGTTTCATAAGTCATTTCGATAGTGATAACTGCTTAAGCCTGAGTGGAGCACTTGCCAGTGACTCTAAAAGAAGAGTTTCTCACTTATGAGATGGGAAAGCTTTCAATTATCGGATGCATATTATTCACGGAAGTGCTTCATGGAAGTGCCTGCTCTGCAACTCATTCGTTAATGGGAAAGGGATGGGGATAAAAATAAACTTGCCTCGTGTGGTGGCTGGAGACTTGCTGATCTTTGTAAGGAATTTTTTGGGTGGGAAGGTGTGACGTGATGTACTCGTTCACCAGCTGTTTCCTTGCCTTCAAATGCTTTGTCCCTTCAGCACCTTGCCGTAGAAGCAGCGGGCTGTTCCTGCGATGTGCGACGCTGGTCGCTCCATTACGCGTTGTCTTAATGGCTTGTGTTTTGCGCAGTTGTATGAAATGCACATTAATGGAGACAGCTTAATGCCATCACCCTGAAGTAATGAATTGGTATGGATTGCCATTACCATTATAGCGCAGTTAAAAGCTGTGCTTGTTTCCGATTTACATTCCCCAGCTTTGTAAGCAGATGGGTTTTCAGGCCACGCAGTGGGAAGGAACCTGGCAATTCAGCTGCAACCTCCTTATTACAGTGTTCGTACAAACAGCAGTTCTGGGGGGGTGTTTTGTTAACTCGGACTGCTTAAATGATGCATTTCAGTTGATTATGCTACTGCAAACTGTATTCAGGGATCACTGTAAATCCAGTGTATCCTATAAAGCTGGAAATGTAATACAGCTTCATACAGCTGCCCTCAATAAAAATTGTTATTCTTTGGTCTCCATTTAATTTTTCTGTTGTTAAAGTATTTGTATCCATACAACCTGATACTGATTTATACAAAAAGATAATCTGGGAGTCGTGGGAGAGCGTAGGGTAGTTAAGTTTTTCAGACCTACTTGTGTTCCTCTTCCAGTGAAAGTGCAAATTCTCTCTTACGTTTCCAAAAGGCTTCATTGTCATGAGTATTTGCTTCTCTGACTCCCAGAAGGTTGCCAGCATAGCTGGTGCTCCTGCTGTTAGTAATGCTGAAATGTGGTGAGCTCGGTATGAGCAGCTGAATTGCAATGGATCACTTTAGACAGCGATTTTTTTTCTTTTTTCCATTTCATAGGCTGTCTCATCGATCTCCTCTTGATTCTGTAAAGAGAGGAGCACTCAGCCCACTTTCTGGGCTTTGAGTCCATACCAACAGATCTGTAGGTCACTGCTTTAGAGGGTGATGCTGTCTTGTACCACCTATAGATTTTTTGCTTAGCATGTCAATGCCTGGGCCTTTTAATCCCTGTGGCTTTTACCAAGTGGAGGACAAATATTCTTTTCCTCATAATTTGCTTTTTGCTTATGACGTTTCTTTTGCTTTCTCTCTTCTGCTTAGGTTGCTTTGAATGTTGCATTAAGTGCCTAGGAGGAGTGCCATATGCTTCGCTCGTGGCAACCATTCTCTGCTTCTCGGGGGTAGCGTTGTTTTGTGGCTGTGGCCACGTGGCACTCACGGGAACCGTGTCTATCCTCGAGCAGCACTTCTCTACGACTGCCAGTGACCATGCTTTGCTGAGTGAAGTGTAAGTATGCCTCCCATTTCCATTATGCATCATAACACCCTCATGCTAAACGAGTAGAGATGGATTCAGACTTCTGCCTCCATTCCTGAGTATTCGGTTGCTTGTTTTCGTAGCTGCACTTGGAAGTTTACTGGTGTTCACATACAAAGAACCAAAGTGTGTATCCTGCTAAACCAGTTTGTATGGGGATCAGTACTATTTAATATCTTCATCAATATCACAAACAGTGGAATTGAATGAACTCTCAGCAGATTTGCAGATGACACCAAGCTGAGTGGTGCAGTTTGTTCACCTGAAACAAAGGATGCCATCCAGAGGGCCCTTGAAAGCCTTGAGAAGTGGGACTGTGTGGACCTCATGATGTTCACCAAAGCCAAGTGCAAGGTGCTGCACATGGGTCAGGGCAATGCCAGTGTCAATATGTGCTGACAGATGCAGAGAGTAGATTTAGTGTTTATTGATGACTTTAAGTTGGAAGGGATGACAGGAATAACAGGGAAGCATGGTTCTGTCCATCTCCCTTCAGAAGAAGCTGGACTGGTATATGAGAAAAAACTGGAAAGGTCTGCAAACATAGCCTTTGGCATAATCATTGGTGAAATATTTGGGTCTTTTATGCTTCTGAGGCTTCCCCATGAGGCCAGAAGAAGGTCTGGAGTGCTGCCATCAGGGTCCGTGCTCAGCACTTGGCTCCACCAGCATGCCATGCATGTCTGTGAGAGGGGGCCCCTGTGGTGAGCACTGTGGATGTGGCACATGTAGGGGTGCACGGGCAGTGATCAAGGCACCTTTATTTTGCTTACCTGCCCCAAAGACCCAGTTTTTAGGATATCTGAAGATTTCGGTATCAGGGACCAATGCAGCACACTTAATTCTCCTTAATTTCTTTTTAATTTCTGTTGTCACTGAGTCCCTTTATATGCTTGCAGGCACAGACCTGCCAGTTTGCTGCATGCCCTCCTATCACTGGTGTCAGTCCCACAGCACCTTTTCAGGGCTTCCCCCCTCCATAAGACCCTCTGTGCTCAGACCTGCTCTGGGACTGCTCCCCGCTGGGGTCCCCCATCCCAGCACTGTCCACACTCAGTCCCTGGCTGTGGCTGGGCAGTGTGTTCCCAGCTCCAGTGCATGAGCCGCGAGGACCCTGCAGTTATCCGCAACTGTTAGTGAGAAACTGGAAGCAGCTGTTCTTCAGTAACTGAATAATAGAACACCCTGTGCTGGTATCAGCCTTCATTTGAGCAAAATGGAAGAAACTGCAAAAGCAGCAGTAACAGGCAGCAAGTTTCACATTTTGGCAAGTTGTTGACAATGTTTCTTGTCAAGTCAGCGTCAGCAGCTGGGGAAATGCATAATTCCTACCAAAGCAGCTCAGGGCTCGGGTTCTGTGGAGCCAAGGAGGTGGCAAGGCAGAAGGGATGTTAGAAAGGGGCAAATAAATTAAGTCTACAGAGACATAAAATAAATGAAAAGTACGTTAGTAAGACCCCCTTTGGAAAAGGCTTTTTTAACCAGTTTTCCTATTACTAATTTGTGGTAACATGCACTGAGTCTCTCCTAGACTCTTAAAAATGCTGAAATGAATTCTTCTGTACTCTCTTAAATCCTGAATTAATTCTTTCTTGCTTTACAGCACAGTGCAACAGATTTATCCTGTTATTTTTAATCAGTTTGAAAAACAACTATAACACTTCCCACATAAAATAAATGAGCAATATCCTATTTTTATACAAGGATAACATTTAACTATATAAATGGTGGTCATCAATTTTCTTTAAGCTAAAACATGCATATGCTCTTTGGAGATCTGTGCTAGCAGCTACTTAATGGAGAGTGGCAAGAATTGAAAAAAAAAAATCTGAGGAAAATATATTTATCCTTAGAAAACTGGTAGTGCGGTTGCATAAAATTACCCTCTTTGTCCTGTGAATAGCTTCATCCAAAATAACCCTCCCATCAATCAAATTACTTTTAAGAAGTTCTGGGGAAGTTGTACTAATAACAAAGTATTACTGTTGGAGACCAGAAGTGTTGTATGGAAGATCTGGCATTCTGGTCCTTCAAAACAATTAGCTTCAGATACCGAATCTGATTGATAATATTTATAAACTATTCTTTCTCTTTACCTATTCTATTATTGCAGAGAATCGATATTTAAGGAATCGAAAACTTTCTTAAATAATATCTGAGGGAGATGCTTATACTATGTGCCTTGAGATCTTTTTTCTCTGGGTGGTTCCAGAGTACCTAAAATGGAAGCATTTCTTACATAATTCTCTAATTTTTAAAGAAATTTATTTACATTATGGGGAGCTCAACACTGTTGTAACTCAAGGCACTGAAATTACTTGCTCACTTGGAAGTACCCTTCTAGGCTGTAGAGCAAACCATTCCTCCCCAGGAGAAGTCACTGCTCACTGCACACTCACTGGGTTTTGTATCAGACAAATATTGTTGAATTTAGAAATTTTTGCAAACATAAATTAACTGAATTTTACAAATAAAAATAGTGAATTTCAGGGACTGCTTCCTTTCCCTAATCCCGGAGAATCACTATGGTAGTTCAGCTAGGAGTTCAGCTCTAGGTTTTGCCCGCTTCAAAGCCTTGCATTGTCCCTATCAGACAACACCAAGCTAGGTGTCAGGACCAGCAACAGGAAAAAGAAAAACTCCATAGTGGAGGTGTGAAACTGCAGCTTTAACCTGACAAGTAATATTAGTCAGTATAAGGACTGCAGCACAAGGAGAGGATGCTCAGGGGGGTGCAAGACTAATGCACGTCAGTATTGCTTACCTGGGAAGTGGGGCAGTCATACCAGTGCTCTCCTGCAGCCTGCTTGCTTAAAATGCTAACGAGCCTTGAACTGTGTTTCTAGAAAAAGAGTTCTCTCTCATTTATTAGGATTTGGGAAGACTGACTTTGTTTTTACAGCACTGAAATCTAATTATATCTTTTTTTCTCTTCCATTGTAGAATACAGCTAATGCAGTATGTAATTTATGGCATTGCATCATTTTTCTTCTTATATGGAATAATACTTTTGGCAGAAGGTTTTTATACAACAAGTGCTGTGAAGGAGCTGCATGGAGAGTTCAAAACAACAGCCTGTGGCCGCTGCATCAGTGGAATGGTGAGTAGCATCAGAAATGAGAACAGCAGTCTTTGCTGGCCAAGACCTATTGGGTTTGGTTTGACTCCTGTGGTTTTAACAACAGTATATTGCTGCCTTCTTTGTTTGATTCATTATGGGTGGTCAGGGTCAATCCCTGGTCTTGGTCCTTCTTTCAAATTCAGGAGTGCTTGGTCAAATTGAAATTCTGCAGATGGACTATTGGGGTGCTGCCATGGCCTCCCCAGTCATAAAGCTGAACCCACTAGTCTGAACTTATCTGGGGGAGACCGTTAATTTTAAAACATTCAATTTGAGCCAAAATGAATTTTGTGCTTTTAAATATGTAACACTAGTGATGCTTAAAGTCAAATGTTAAGTGGCTGTGGTTTGCAGAGCTATTTAAATATCAAACTGTAATGCCTCTGACTTCCATAGTGAATTGTGCTTGAGTGTCTGGATCCTTCAAACAAACAGTAATGAATGGATGAAGCTTCGCAACATCTTTGCACTTGAGTCAAGTATTGATTTGCAGATGGCAAAAGGCATACAAGATAGCTTAGTGAGTCTTTTTCACACAGCTGAAACATTTAAAGCCTTAAAGTTACAAGCCATATTCCCTTCAGTATACTTCTGTATTAGAACAAAATTGTAAGCAAAGTTTAACTAAAAATAAATCTTCAAATTCTCACCCACATTGTCCCCTAGGGCGCACTCTGCAAGAACAGCCATAACTATGTTTCTGAGACAGGATTTCAAAGCTATTACTGAAAAACTGAATTCAAAGCTCATAGTTATGGAGGAAGCTAAGCAGTATGACAGATCGCCCACGGGAAAGTGTGGGTGAAAAGAGAAGAGGCTTTTGATGTGATCGTTGCATTTTAATATACAGTCTATATCCTGTACTTAAGAAATATGTACTTTCAGCTGGTTAAATAAAAAAGAGTTGCATGTTTATTTTCATGAGAGTTAGCAATTTTCCACTGTGCTGTTGGCTACTTACTGAATTTTTCAACAGCTAATAAAAATAAGGCACCTGATAATTTTCCAGTTAAGCAGCTATTTGTTCACTCTTTTTCTAGCAAGTATGGTCTTCACCAAGGAGCAAAATTAGATCTAAAGCAGTGTTTTTCAAAGATCCAAAATAAAGTAGAAGCATACAAATGCGTGCATCTCGTCAGTGCAGACAATAAAAAAAACAACTGAGTAGTGGCAGGCACATGATTGTCAGCTGATTATACAAACACCAGCGTGGCACATGGAAATATGAGAGAAAACTGTTTTCATGTTTGCCTATATTTGTCCACACAGTGAAGGAGAGAATTTACCAAGTGAGTAATGGCTTGGAGCTCTGGTAAGATGCATTATTGTTCGGCAGTGACAGGAAAAGTGCCTGTATACTGCTGTGTAAAACCCTAGGCTTAGAACAAGGCTTGCAAGGAGATATAATATTTAACAGCATAGTGAATGCAGCTGGGTACAGGCAATAAGGTTTTGGACATGCAGTGATCTTTTCTTTTGCCTCTTTGATCAAGAGCTCCTCTACTTCTTCCTTTGTTACATTACCGAGTGAGGTCCTGAAAGGCAGTCCCATCTTGCTTAAGGTTATTACAGAAGACAGGCTTCCAGCTTCCCTAAAGTATTTTATTTGTCTCTGGTAACACAGAATAGCCATTTCCCACAGTTATCACTTTAAACGTGAGAGTGAGTGTATTTTTTTCTGGCTATTTCTTAGGAGTTAAAGGCTTTGTGCACTTCCTCTCGTGCAAACTTCCACATACACGTATGCAAACTCATGTTTTATGTATAGTGTATCTATAGAAATCCTTTAACCTGGTCCACTTGGTCCTTCCCAAAATCCAAAGAAAAGATCCTTAATTCTCACATAAAGCATAAAGGTCTGGTATATGGCACTATCTGATAGGAAACAAGGTATTTCAGTTGAGTTGTGTATAAATTAAAGTCTAGCTGGGGTTTTATGGGCCATAGTTTTGCAAGCACTTCCACCTCCTCACACACCACCTACCCAGTTGCTCAGCTTTTGCTCCAACGCTTGGGTTCAGTGCATCTGGCAAAAAAACCTATAAGGATACAAACTTCCACCATTGCAACATTGGTTCCGTCTCTTGGCTCTGGGTCAGACTAACACAACCTCCCTCCCAAGAGCCTTTCCCATCCTTGCTGTCGTCCTGTGGCACACGAGTTTTAAGTAAGACAGGAGGGCACTAGTCCTTTACTGGAAGTAAAGCCTTTCCAGTTCATCTACAGATAAGAGAGAACAGCTACAGCCAATGGTGAAAAGAGAACACAGAAGGTGTAACAGCATTCCCCCGCTTCCCAAGTAGGATCCAAATCCTAGTCTCTCCAGGAGGAGGGAGCTAGGAATTGGTGCCAGAGCTACTGTTTCACCATAAAACTTAGAAGAGGAGGGAAAAGGGAAGGGGCCCATTGGGAGGGGGAAGCTGGAAACTTCCAAAGCAGTCAGTTCCTCGCCTTATAATCTTACAAAAGAAAATGCACAGAATATTTTTTTTTTAAAAAGAGCAAACCCAAACCAGCAAATTTCAGTGGACAAACCCATGAATCTTTATGGGAAGTAACTCATTTGCTTCTTGGTAATGTGTATGATATCAATTGAATCCTTCTTATCTGCTGTTAATGGTCATGGTACGTTTGCAAAAATAGGTATTTTTAAATGTTATATTCCAAATTGATTTCAATAAATCAGAGAGAATGGGAGAGCTCTGTGAACATTGATTCACTTTTGTTGTTTTGATTTGCAGGTTGTATAGAAATGCTAGTGTGCTATAGTTAATTAAAAAAAAAAAACCTTGCATTGATTTTTGTTGGAATTTTATTGGTTTTAGCCTACAAACAGCATCCCTGCTTAGCAGAGAATCTTGAGAAATCAATGGGCTGCTCTTTCATCTGTTTTCTCAAGCAGGCTGATTAAAAAGGAAATGTCTGAATTACTTTCTCAGTAGCACTTAAACTACCAAAGTAACTGTAAACAGCGAGAATACTGATTTTGTGTGCTTGGGAATCAAATGTTTTCTTACCTGCATTCTGCAAGTGTGCTCACAGATTATTTTGAAGCATTTTTAAGGAAAATTCAAATAGTCTTTTCAAAGAATAAATGCAAAGTGTTTGTATTTTCTCTGCCCAGTTTGTTTTCCTCACCTATGTGCTTGGAGTGGCCTGGCTTGGGGTCTTTGGCTTCTCTGCTGTGCCTGTCTTTATGTTCTATAACATATGGTCAACTTGTGAAGTCATCAAGTCTCTTCAGACAAACGTGACCGTTCCAGGGGACCAGATCTGCGTGGATATCAGGCAATACGGTACTCATTTTAATCCTGATTAAATGCTTCATCCTTTCTCCTCGATCTGCCTTCAGTAGTTTAGTCTCAGCCCTATCAGATGAATCAAATGCAAAAGCATCTTCTATCTCTGGAGGCGGTATTACTTTTCTAATTAATTCACATTACACTGCTCTCTCTCCAGATGCAATCAATTTAACTGAACTGGCAAGTCATTTATCTAAAATGATTTTGTAGCAGTTTCCAATACTGTAGTATTAGGTTTGAAAATAGATCAACCTCAAAATAAACTGCTTGGAAACAGCGCTGAGAAATAGATAACCAGATTATGGGTTTTGAACCCACATACATATATTCTTTCCTTTCAGAAAGTTGCTTTACATTTAAAGATGAAGTTAACACTTGAACGTTGCTCTAATGATTACTTTCAGTTAAAAACCAAAAAATATGCTATTAAAAGTCTGCCTTAACTAATAATAAATTAATGCTGCTTTCTGATGACACACAGAAATCTGAGGGAACTGGGACAATAGCTTAAAATAGGGTGAGGCTTTTCAAGTTGTTCATTCCTTAAGGTGAGTTTTTCCTGAAGTTAATCATTTCAGCTTCCCTTGTGCAGAAGTTCTTTTGTCACCATTACTCTTGGCTTCATTCTAGCTAGCATTTTCTGTGAATGTTTCTTTCTTTGGACTAAGTCATTCAAAGCTGAGAAAATGGATTGAGTTGAAACAGTAAGAAAGCTTGGTTTTGCTCTCCTGACCAGGTAAGTCCAGTAGAAGAAAAGATACACTAACTTTAAAAGCAAGAAGTCTCCAAATCAGTTAAATGTTTGCATCCTGTTTTAGCAGCTGACAGCAAGAGGCAGGGAAGACATTTCCTTCAGCAGCAAAGCCTAGGACTGAAGGGAGATGTGCTCCTCCACTTTCCTGCTCTCCCTGGTTGTTTTGCAGCTGTATTAGTGCAGTATAAGGCTCTATTGTTGCTCTGATCAGTAAAATCTTCCGGGTTTCAATGCATGATGGGAGAGAACAGCTCCTTAACAGGCAACTTGTTCCTGTCACTGAACTGTCCTCACATTTTTGGGTGGAAGTGGTGGCTAAAAGGTTTCAATTATACAGAGAAGAAGCTGACTTTAAAGTAAATCCTGTAAAATCTTTTTGAAATTATTCAATGACCTGCTGCCTATGGAGTTGTTAATTCCAACCAGCTGGGTTAATGCAAAGTTATATGGGGAGACAAACTGGTTTTCTTCTAATTCAAATGGGTTTTGCTTAAGCTTTACATCTGTTACAGGCCTAAAAGTTTAGGTTATTTCAGATCTGGTAGATCCTGTTGACTTTTCAGACTTTCAATTGTATAAGAAGAGTAATTGGCAATAAGTGAGGTGCGTCAGACTAAATTTTCTTGTAGCAGTGTTCACTTGAGGCTTTTTACCTATTGGAACTAAACCAGAAAAAAATCCCGTAATTCTTCCCTCTAGCTCCAAATTCACACTCTTCCACAGTAGTTACTTGTTCAAGTAGAACTTAATCTAGTAAGTGCTATCCTGAAAAGTGCCAAGTACCTCTGAGATGCAGATTCTCTCCTCGGTGCTGAGTGGGGGAGTAGGCAGCATGCAACTGGACCCAAAGTGCAAAAACCCGTTTGGCTGCCATATGGGAAAACCACATCTGAGAACATGCCTTGGCAGCAAGCCTTGGTGTAAGGAGAAAGCATAACTTGAGAGAGAGTTGTTTTAATTCCTCCTGCCAACTCAAAGCTGTACTGGTCAATGCACAGATGCCCAGAATGGGAACACAACTGGCAAGTGGGTGGAAGAGATGAGAGAGGAACAGAAAGTGTGCGTTGATTGCTGAAATCAGTGGTTTCTTTTGCTGTGGTATTTCAGGTATTATCCCTTGGAATGCTGTACCTGGCAAAGCCTGTGGCCCCATTTTAGAGAACATCTGCAACACGAATGAGGTACAGAAACGTAACCTGTGTGCAGCTTTTGCCTACAAGTTACTTGGGCACCATGTAATAAATAACTTGATGAAAGGTTTTGGAGAGAACTCATATAGTAGAATAAAGAATTGCTTTAAACACAACACTGAAATAATTATGTGATCTCTAAAAATGAAAATTATTTCAGAACTTTTTTATTTTCTAAAGCTTTGCTACCTTGCTACAAACATGCGTTTATTATCGTTATTCTCTAGTATGCTTGAAATGCATTTTATACTATCCTAATGAATTACTTCAATGTTTTTAACATGTTTTTTCTTCAGTTCTACATGTCTTATCACCTGTTCATTGTGGCTTGTGCTGGAGCTGGTGCCACTGTCATAGCATTGGTGGGTAGTATTTTTTGGTTTTATTATGTAAAATGTTCATTTCAGGCTTAAGATGCTTTAAGATTAAATTTTGTGTATATTAAAAATAGTGATACTAGAGATTAAGGAGGGTGAGCTGTAATCACCATTATTTGCTGCTGTGGTTCGGTCATTATAAGCCAGCAGGTCCCCAACTTTTGCTTTAAGAAGTCATCTTAACCCACCTCCCACATACTTAGAAAAAAATTATTTGCATGTCCTTTGAAAATCCTACTTCTATCCACTATTTCTTCCTTTATGTCCACTATTTATTTTCATTTTTGTAGTTTATTTGATCAGCCACTTGTAACCTCTTGGTTTTTTTTGTCTGGACCCAGGCAGATTGACTAGTCCAAGCCTGCAATGCCAGTTACAGGTAGCAGTTGGGAAAAGGGACGTTAACAAGATGACTTGCTTCCTATGCCTAATGCTTCTTTTAGCGGCCAGCTTCTAACCTTGTGCCAGCCAAACCCAGGTGTAACACTCACAATTTGTTGACAGAATAGCCTTGGGTCTGTTTTGGGTTATCCTCCCCGGATAAATGGCAGGTTATTTATCTTGCATCTTCACTCTGGAAGAAGCTCAGAACAACATCTGTTGTAAAAGTATCGACAGTTGCCCAAGTGGGCTTGAGCCGTCACCTTGTTGTATCTTACTCTCCTGTATTTTGTTCTCTTCCACCAGCTGATCTACATGATGGCTACTACATATAACTATGCTGTTTTGAAGTTTAAGAGTCGGGAAGATTGCTGCACTAAATTCTAAATTGTATAAGCCCAGTAAAGAGCTGCATTGCGTAGCTTGAAATACCACTGACACCCTAGGCTAAAAGTCTAGCTTTCTGAATTTTGTTACAGTAATTGTAAATAGCTTCAGTAAGCATCGTTTAGCTTATCAGATTAATAAAATGTCTTCTTGTATATGAACTATGATGTGGACGAGATCTGGCTATTTTTTTTATGTTGAGAGGATTCAGTTACTGTAGGGGTGTTTATAAAGCATCCTTCTGAAAAGGGGATGTTTTCTTTTCAAGTCTCCACTTGCTTTCTAACAGTCATCTCAAACAAATACTGGAACAGTTCAGGGTCAGAATTACTAATTTATTCTTTAGCATGAAAGCCAAATACGAATACCCCCAAGCATACAAAATACGTATGATGCAAAAGCAAAGGAATAATAAAGTAGTGCCAGTCTTTTTTGGCAGAGACCACGTATTATGAATTAATTTCCTTGTAGTTCCAAGTGATTCCATGGAGGATGGAAGTCAATTTTTTTCTCTTACTCCAAGTAATTGTCAAATCATGCTCTTTCTAGAAGAAAATATATCCTTGTCTTAGGTCTGCGTAAAACAATCACATTCTTTCTTTTGGACCCTGAACTAGTAAGAAATGGTACATAAATCGCTTCTGTTCTTGTGTGGCTGCACTTTAGTAACTGATTTCTCAGTAGCCAGATCTCAAAAATGTAAGTATGACTGCACGGGAAGCAAAACCATGCATAGATCACAGGGAACTTTTTACACTGTTGGGGGAAAAAAAAAGGAGAAGTGAATCAGTGTTTTCAAATGTAGACGTTTTTGCATGAAGTATGGGGAAAAAGAAGTTGGCAAGAGACGAATGCACAAACTAGAAAAAAATCTACACAATAATTAAAAAAAGAGAACCGTTTGTTATATACGATGTAAAACTCTTCACCTGAGGTTGGACAATGGAAGTTTAAAATACAGCTATAAAAATACAGGATTAAGACTTCTTAACCCAGAGATTGCATGCTTTTGCTTAGTTTTGGACTCATACTTTGATGTTTAATTTTTCAATGTGTTAATGTAGCCTTGTTCGCATAAATAAAACGGTTCACAGTTTCAGGTTTTTTCCATGGGGAGGGTGGAATTCTCATCTGCTTGTTGGGGGAAAAGAGCTACCAGGCTCTGGGCTTGGATATGCATAAACACCACAACCTTAGAAAGCAGTTCTTCTGAGCACCTTGTAGTTTACAGATTACGTATGTTGCCACGTACAAAACTGTTTTCCTGCTTCCCTCCATTCTGCATTTTAATTGATCCGTACGACTCTGTAGCTCTTTTTAATATTGTTATACTAACTTTCTCTGAATTGTGAATAACCAACTGAATTATTAGCATGCCAAATTCTAGAGATCTTTGAAAATAGCCTCTGTGCTTGTTTTAATAACAGAATGCTTATTAACGTAGAATAACTTGGTTTTTTTGGTTGTTATGATAAAAAGCGTCTATTAATCTAACTACCAGCTTGCTTTGCCTCTTGACATGCTCACTCGCCATCATGCTCACCCTTCTCTTCCAGATCCACTTCCTCATGATACTGTCTTCTAACTGGGCCTACTTAAAGGATGCAAGCAAAATGCAGGCCTACCAAGATATCAAAGCAAAAGAAGAGCAGGAGCTTCAGGATATCCAGTCTCGGTCAAAAGAGCAACTCAATTCTTATACATAAATGTTTGCCACAGTAATTCAGCAGAAGAGTTCTGTAGCTCTGACAAATCAGCAAATAGCTGCTCTGCAGTACAGATGTGTGTCTACCAAACAAAATTAGAGCGAAGTGCAAAAGCTTCACATTCCAGCTCCTGGAACACTTTAATAGGGAAATCTTCCCGTGGGTAATCTTCCATCCTTTCATACAGAGAATGGAGGGTTTATTCCAGGCATTTTAAAAGGCAACACTTTACAAAAAGTGACCAAATTACTCTTCTTTGAGACTTTAGGTGTTTAACATTTGACTTGTTCTATAGCATCATGTCCTGCCCAAAACCACGGCATGTGCTCCAAACCAGCAGGCAGGAGGTCTGTGCAGACCTCAGGCACAGGCATGTGCACGGCGTGTGATTGAGTGTCTCCCAAACAAACCCGTGGCCAGCTGGGATTCCTGACTTAGGCTCCTGCTTACATGAGGCACAGCTGCAGCATCTCCCAAGTTGCAAGGAGGCTGTCTTGGAACGTGGGCCACAGGAGCAGCGCTCCACCCTGGTGCCACACTTGTCCATGATGAAGCCGACATGTCCCTGTGCTTACCTGAGTGTCGAGCAGATGTCCCAAGTTTTAATCTTTTTATTAACTGTTAAATGGAATGTAGACCCCTGGATCTGGATAATGATCCCCTTCTTTGAAAATAAATGTCAGCTTTGCCTTAATATTTATTTTCTATAAATGTCTTAGCATTTATATAGTGGCAGGAGACCATTATCCTACATTTTAAGTAAGTGAAAAGTGTTACCTTATTAAAATGACACTGATTTGATTATTCCTAATGAGCGGATGAGAAAGTTTGCAGAGTTTTACACAAACAATAAAAATTACAGCCATAAAAAATAATACAGGATGTCCACCTTTTTCTATCTTGGTGCTTAGCAAATTTATAGTCAGTGCTTATGTGTTTTCCTTTTTACAAATTAATTAGCACACTAAGAAAACATGGTGTTCAGAAAAAAAAACAAAACAAAACAAACAAACTGGTGCCATTTTAAAGTCATTTCCCATAGAAGTCTGCCTTCTAATTAATGTTTTTTTTCAGAAGCATTCAGTGATATCTTGAGTATTAGTGATGGTATATTTGGTGTTTGTTCTATATGATATATATATATATATATAAATGTTGGGGGGGGAAAGTAAAAATACATCATTCATTTGAAAAAATTAAATATTCAAGTCATACCCCTGCTAAGCTGATGTGTGGTTTGATAGTTCTGTTTGCTGAATATACATCAAAGGAAGCACAAATTCCTTCAAATCAGTACTATGAGAAAAGGCATTTTTTGGGGGTATTAACTATAATTTTTTTTGTTAAATATTGAAGTCTAATTTGACAGTTTCAAAAAAGGGGCAAAGTTGATTGATGTAGAGCAAATATGACAAAATAGCCTAGTGTATGTTCTTACCTGTTGCATGAAGGAGACATTTCTACAGCAATGCAGGTGATGTTCTAGCCCAGTGTTTGCATAAGGGTAATAATGGAGGCAGTGTCTTAAAGCCTAATTCTTTTCTAATTCAGTGTAGCTATTACTGGGAGTTTTTGAAGTTTTGTTTAAGTAGTCTAATATTTTTATGTAAAGAGCATTAAATTTTGCTATGTATAAATTTTTGTAACCTAACAGTGAATCAATATTTTCTATCAGTGCCAAGGGCTTCCTGTAGTTACATCCAAGTGTTAAAATAAATATTTGTAGATAATAGACAACACTTGTGTATGCTTATTTGAAAACAGACCTACAGCTACTCCATGGCAGTGCATCTCTAGGCTTTTTGTCTCTATCCGAAGTGAAACACGTTGTGTTCCCTAGTCCCCGCTCCCTCCTGCAGGGGAAGGGGACGCCCTGTAGGTGCCAGCTGCAGCGTGGTGAGGCAGCCAGTGTGTCTAGCATGAAGTAGTGGTAGTTGTTCCAGGCCAGCATAATGCAACAAGCACTATCCCTCCCGTTCCTGACACCGAACAGGAGGAGTCTCTCAGAAATTTTGTGACGGCCAACGTGGCTGCAACAGCAAATTAAGCAGCATGTAAAATTAAGACTAGCCACCATCTCACATTTTAGCTCCATTTCAAAAAGCAAAGTTTGTATCTGTCACGTTTTTGGTACGTTGTGTTTCAACATCCAGTGAATTCAAGACAGAGCTTTGTTTTTTGCCCCTAAATTCTGTCAAACTTGGCTTCATGTTCTTGTAGTTAGATCAAGATGAGCAGCCTCAAATGCAGTGCAAGTTGTAATATATGCTGCCACCCAAAATTACTTCATTGATAAAAACTACTGTATTTTATACTGTAAATAAAGTTTAATGATCTTGCCTATAATCTACCTACAAAATACAAAGCTTAAATAAAGATGAGTTAAATAGCATTTTTATTTTAATCTCTCCGTTCTGGGCTGGTTAATACCAACAAGGTGATACATGAGATGGGCTGCTTTTGGAAGTAGCAGAACGGGCACGTTAGTTTGCATGTCACACTCAACACTGAAACTGTGCAAGCCAAATGTCTCCACGGGACACTTTAAAGCAGGTGATGATGACTGATGACTGCACACAGTTACTTTCACCCACACATTGTACCATTTGGAGGAGAAGGGGTTGGGGGGCTGGGGGTTGTCAAAGCCTCCAGAACAGTGCCAAAAGAAATCTACCCAAACATACTGGTCAGTTTCTGTTCTCTGCTTTGTCCTTTCTCTAACCCCACCCAAGGACTTCCTCCTGGATTAATGGCGCATCAGGACTCAATGTTTGAAGTCAATGACTGACGTGATGAGACGGCTCAAAATCAGCTTTATTAATTTATAATTACACAGCCTGCAATGTTGGTGCCTAAAATTTATTACAACTTTATCTACAGGCAGAAAGCTGCTTTAACAACATCTTTCTTATCATAATAATAAAAATTAAAAAATCGGTAGCTATTGTTCACCAGAAGCTTTCATCCATGTCTCCATGAGAAATGTCTGCAATACTGTGTTGATGATAGGAAGGAGAGAAAGAAAGTGGTATGAGTCCAAAACAGTTTCTTGTCTTAAATATTAGTACTCATTTTAAAAAGAAAGTTAAGAGACTGCTGCAATTCTCCTGATGTTTCAGTGAACTGATGGCAATAAACCAGCCCTTACGGGTCAGGATTTGGGCCTTCATTAACTGCAAGCTGTTACCTATCTCTCAAAAAGCAGAACTATTTATCTGCTGCTTCTGTAGTGCTTACCCAGTGAAAACAACACGAGTGGTGCCACCTCAGGAGCACCAGGGTAGGGTCTACTGTGTTCAACAGCACTTTAAAGGCACAGATAATAATCTTTACTACGGTTATGGTGAGCCTTTAGGGTTTTAGTTTTTTTAACTACTCCACCTTTTTTGCTTATTTTCAGTTCCACATTTTCAAATAAACTGGAAGACTTGATAGGAGGTTGTTTGATTTTTTTCCCTTGAAAGCAACTAAAACCTACATATCCTTATTTATCATCGCCTAGAGAGAATGAGAGGAAAACACCTAGGCTGTCATAACTCAGTGCAGGCAGTCAGAATCTTTGAAAAAAGTGTGTTGAAAGTCCATGATGCTAATGATAAATCAAATCTAGAGTCAATGCTAATAACAGAATATGGACAAGGTGCAGCACAGACAAACCTTCACACAGGGCGTCATCACCCAAGAGGAATCCCTCATCAGCTCACTGCGAAGGAATTTGGATGCTTCTCAGTTGCAGATAAAAAGTTGTAACTGCCAGAGCTACTGAAACAGATCATTGAATGCAGCTCCCAGATGTGAACTCCACACAGTGCTTAACTTGCATGTGTAAGAATTGGAAGGATCCTCATTTTTCCAATATGTTTGCTCTTGACTGAGAATTTATTTTGCTTTTTAAGGAAGCAAATGTCTCTTAACTGTAATTAATATTATAACTATTTATTAATTTGAAGTAATAGTATTATTATGTAGTAATACTAATTAATATTTTGGATTAATATGGAGTAGTGGAAATTATTAATACATGAGCCTCACCTGTCATCCTTTTCACCAGACAGAAGTCCCTCTGAATGTGATACTTCTCCTATTTCTTCTTTTTTTGAATCCTGGCAACCAAGAGAAAAAACACACTTTCTATAACTGGTTCTTAAGTCAAAGTTTAAGTGGCTCTATTAATAATATCTGTATTTTTAAGACACCTACCCTATGTCTACAAATACTACATTGAATCTAGAATAATAACACTTTGGAAATTCAGATTGGGATCATGTGTGAACAAATCATCCTGCATTCCTTCACTGAAGTAATGTCCACCGATTCCTCTTCCTAAATGTCAAATGTTCCACTTGGTCAGAATAAATTCTATTAGTTGTGTTCATGGAACACAAACTGACCTGTGTAGATTCAAACTGTATTTAAACACAACTTAAACTCAAAATTGAGGACATTAAATCATAGAATCATAGAATATGACGAGTTGGAAGGGACCCAGAAGGATCATCCAGTCTAACCCCTGGCCCTACGTGGGACCATCCCCCAGAGTCACACCACGTGCCTGAGAGTACTGTCCAAATGCTTCTTGAACAGGCTTGGTGCTGTGACCACTTCCCTGAGGAGCCTGTTCCAGTGCCCAACCTCCCCCTGCGTGAAGAACCTTTCTCTAATATCCAACCTTGACACAACTTCACACCATTCTTTTGGGTCCTGTCACTGGTCAAAACAGAGATCCATGTCTATACCTCTTCTTTCGCTCACAAGGAAGTTGTAACTGCAGTGAGGTCTCCCCTCAATCTCCTCCAGGCTGACCACACCAAGTGCCCTCAGCCACTCCTCTTACAGCTTCCCCTCAAGGCCCTTCACCATCTTCGCTGCCCTCCTTTGGACACTCTCTAACAGCTTAATGTCTTTCCTATATTGTGGTGCCCAAAACTGCCACAATATTCCAGGTGAGGCCGCCCCAGTGCAGAGCAGAGCGGGACAATCCCCTCCCTCAGCTGGCTGGCGATATTTTGCCTGATGCCCTTCAGGACACGGCTGGCCCTCCTACTGTCCTAGTACCTAAAAAAACCAAACTAACAAACCCCCTGCCCAGAGGACACCAGCAACCCTTACAGAAGATCATCACAATTTTTCCAATACAAATCCAAACTGCTCTGCAGGTTGTTACATACAGTTTCTGAATGAAGAAAAAACTAAAATGCAAATATTCTTTTAATTCTAAGCATGCCTAGCAAGACACAAATTCAGTCGATAATATTTCTGGGACCATGTTTTGATGATAATCACCTTGTTTGAGAGATCCTGCTCTCTGCTCTGCTGAATTATTCTCATGTATTTTTCTAACGGATTTGGAGGAGGATCCTTTACATGATCTTCAGCACCAGAATTGCTATTCACAGATTTTACTTCCTCCTTATCTTCTTTTTCTTCACCCATTGTTACCGAGTCTTGGATATACTTAAAGACACAAAAAAGCGAAATTAAATACTGATCAGAAAAATACCTTTATAACTTAATGCCTGCACTATGTGCAAGATTTCATGTTAACCTCAGTAAAACACATCATTAAACTTCATTAGTAAACATCATTAAAATCCTAAAGTGCTGTTTAAGATGAAATGTTAAGCCATTGCTTCCATTCAAAAAGTGATATTCAGGAAATCCCACTCTAACCCTGTCTGGATGTCTGAGATGCTGTGGGGCCTGAGGCTGCAAGTGTGACAACTGCGTGTGAACTGAAGATGATGAGCAGGCACAGACATGCAAGTTTCCTGAAGGGCCTCATTTGCTGGTGCCAAGGGTTGTGTGAGCACGTCTGATCAGTAGCAACCACTGCACTAAATCAACCGATTTAAGGCTGAGGAGAGGAAGATTAAATGGTCGGGAGCAAACAATAAGTTTTACACAGGACCTAGAAATCCAGAACACTACTTAAACATGTTAATAAACACTACTTAAACAATGACTAATAAACAGATGGACATGAACATGTTCTGGTGGTGTCCCACCTGCACTGGTCCAGGCCAGAAAGACAGTGAATGTATAGCTTGTTCTGACTGCCTGGTGACAGTGGCCTTCCAAGTTTTGGCCATAAAACTGTAGCTTCCAGTTACATGAAGCATGGAAGCATCTGTTTACCATGAAAAAGTTACTTGGCATAAGGAGACATTTCTAGTGAGACTCTGGTTAATCACACAAGTACATAAAATAACTTAGCCTCCGATACTTTCACTTCACAGAATAAAATCTATTTTTTAACCAAGTGGCACACACAGCAATCCTAAAAGGCAGGGCACTACAAAGCTGCATTACTGTCAGAAATTTATTAAGTTACCACCTCTTCGTTAAGCTTTTCCACTTCTGGCTCACTTTCCAAAGCTTCCTGTTGTTCTCTCTCTCTCCTTTCTTCTCTTGCTTCCCTTTCTTCTTCTAAGTTCTCCTCAACTTCTCTGTTCTGTTCTTCAATCTGTCTTTGATCCAGCATCGCTGTGAAAAATTATTTCAACATCTGTCATCTGATTTATGTAGTTCAGTAATTGCTACAAGAGCATACAAATAAGTACCAGGTTCCTGTATAACATTAATAGTAAATGAAAAACAACTGTATATACTGTTTACACATACACCAAAATTATTCTTGGGTATTATTCATGGTAATGTTTTTTCCCTCTAAACATTTTCAGCAGTAGAGCCCAAGTAGAGGCCAGAGAGTTGACAAGTCTATGCATTTCTCATTCCTCTCATGGGCATTCTCATTAAACCTTTGTTATCCCATTTTACTATATTCTTCCCTCTCTGCAATGTGGTTGGATACAATTCTTTATATTTATAAAGCAAAGTACTTAAAACCTCTTTGAAATTTATTGCAGGACACACTGCTGACGTGATCATTGTATTTAAAGGGCTGTCTACAGAGAAAAACATCACATAGTAACGAGAGGGGCAAACTTAAGTACTGGGAATCATGAGATGCTAGAAACGTCTTCTCTAAATACAAATAACCATAATGCTTCCATCTAGAACAATTAGAAAAGCAGCATATGCTGACTGAAATCATCCTCATCTACCCAAAGAATCAAAACATCCTTGTGATAATACAGTTTACCACCAAAGTCAAGAAAAAAGAAAAAAAAAAATCCAGACAAGCAGTACATAAAACACTTTAAAACAAAACATTTCATGTCTTATTTCTATCAAAAGCAGAAATTATATGTAATAGTTATCCTAAAGAGGAAAAAAAAAAAAAAAAATCAAATCACCTCTGCAGAAGCTGGACAGGGGAGTGGGACAAGTGGCAAAAATATTAAATTAAAATGAAATTTAATTAAAACTAGGGTGAAAAAAAGTCATCCTCACACAGAACAACAAAAGAAAACAATCCTTCCTCTTTAGTACAGAATTAGCACTTTTTGGAAAATTTTTCAATCACGCCAGTATACACACCTACAGACTGTTAAATATTTGGCTTTTTGATGACACATTTGACATACAAAAAACATATTTTCTTTTGTGTCTGAGCTGAGAACTCACTTAAATCCTGCAGTGAAGTGGCTGTTGCTGGTACAGGAGCTGTGACACAGTTTCCATTAACGATGTCCCCAGATGGATGCAACGCATCATTTTCACACTCCTCTGGCATGTCCCCCTGATCTGGAGATGAAATTTGAACAATGGCTTCATTATTTTGTAATTGCAAAAGTGGAGCACAGCAACGGACACAAAGTGTGGGAATGGCTGATTTAGAACACATAAATATCAGCACTAATTGAGCATTTTCCCTTCAACTTGACCATCTCCCTAAGGATTAAGAATTATCACAGGCATGATACAGAATTGTTAGTTTTGAAATTAATTATTGCAACACATCTGTTTATAAAGCCAAAACGGAAGAAATATGAAACACAAACCCAAAACGTTTTAATTTCTTTTCATAATCAAGATACAGGTCACAGAAAAATTACTTAGCTCATCCTTTCTATGCATATAAGAGCAATTTTTAATTATTGATCACACACTCTTCATTGTGTGCACAGGATGGATGCTAACTCATATATTCTACATTATACTGTCTTCTCCCTGTGCAAGGGTGGCTCTGAATTCACAAAAACACAATTACTGTCCTTTCTCTGTGATCACTGCTATGATACTCAACTGCTTCTTATGTAATTGCAAAACATGCAGACTGCTATTACCTCAATTTTATGGAAGAAAAAAGAAAAAAAAGGAGATTAAAAAAAGTTAAATGTGGCCATTTTCTCTAGGTACCCAACCTGAAATACACAGGTCCATTCTCCCAAGCATTTAGTGTAACACAGCACAGAAACCTTCTATATCTCCATAGGTTTGGGGTAAAGTTCAGAAAACATCAGTAGTCCATCCTTCAAATACTATCCATGTCTCAAGCATTTTTCTTTTCTACATTATAATAAAACTGAAATATTTTGCACGAACAAAAACAAGACAACCAAACTGATCAGCCTCTTTCTCAGAATGGTTTGAATTTCTGTAAATTAAAATTCTTTTAAAGGAACTATAGATGAAAGCATCACAGAAAAATTCTGTCAATCTGTCAGTATAGCTAATTTAGGAGAGTGTTTTCAGTTTCTTAAAAAAGCAACATAGTCCTATCAGCTTCACCTATGAAAATGAATTCTGTATATGGTTTTTTCGGTGAGACCAAAATAATGGGCTAGAACACTCAAAAGAAAATCTATTCTATTTAAATTATAAAGCTATCAACAACAACATTATTTCCATATGAGGCACCAGTAAGCATCAAGGTATGAAATATTTAAATAGTCAAAAAATTCCTTTAATAAATAGGTCCCTGTTAAATATTATGTCTAACTTGTAAATGTCTGCTAACCACATAAACAAACAAAAAAACCCAAACCAAACTCAATATAATAAAAAACATCTTTAAATTATCCTCCTACAAAGGAAAAAAAAGGTAAGTTTCTTTTTTTTTTTTTTGTACACTTTCACTCCCTCATGTAAGGGTGAACAGTGAGAAATTACTGTTCCCTTAAGATAAGCACATCATTTAAAAGCAATTTCTGCCAACGGAATCTGCCAATCTTTTCTTGCTAGAGCTCACTCACAGCAGGACTGAAATACCTCCACATTTTCTGGTATCTCCTTCACTTCATCGTTTTTAATACTCTTATCACCTTTTTCCTTCATTATATATTTTTCTGTATTTACTTCTTTGATTTTACATTCTTATCCCACCCCTCCGTGCAATTCCTCCTGAGTTACCTCCTCCCCTTTTTAGCCAGTCTGATTTCCTCCTACAAACTGAGATTGTCTTTTGGTGCAGTCAGACTCAACTAAAGTACTGTTGATTGAGAAATCATCAGCATATGTGAACTCTCAGAATTACTGACTACCACACATCACTAAATGATACAGTAGTACCTTACCTGTGCACGGCATCTACTCAGCCCTAATTGCAAAGAAAATGCCAGTCTGTTGTCATATGTAATAAAATAAAAGTGAAATATGTAATGTATTCCCCAAAGTCTCTCATACAAAATTAAACAAATAAATCTAAATCTAATTAAAATGTGAGATGAGTAGAAATCATTAATGGCTATGGGCTTGGTTCACATTCAACTAATGCACTTAAATCTTATAAAAAGGAAATTAAATGAGATAAATAAAAAAACAGAGTACTGAGTAAAGCTTCACAGAGAAAATGCACAGATGAGGCATCAGCTCCTGCTACTTACTATCACTAACTAAATACCATCAGCACATTTGCTGTTTAAATAAAAATTATCTTTTTTTGGTTGGTTTACTTTAAAATACTGAAAGTTGTGTTCTCACAGGTCCAGGAGAGCAAGCAAGGGCATCACTCCACTTTCCATATGACCTAACCACAACCAAAAGAATAAACCAGTCTGGGACCCAGGAAAACAACACTCAGACCCGTTAGAATCACTGGTTTCAAAGAAAATATCCCCAGCTCTCCCATACAGCAATTACAATCTCTTCACCAATTATGGGTTTAATTATACCACACAATGCCACATCTCCACCAGTCTCAAGATGTCACAGACCTAACAAAATCTGGAAACAGGAAACACGTTCAGCTTGCTGTTCACATCTTTCTTATTGACAACTTCACTTACTTTAAACCCACAGGTTCATGGGACATAAAGCTGCTCAGGCCAAACATTAGGATGATACTCAAACGCTGAAAAACTAGGAAATAAAGCCATTAACTGTGCTTCTGTTTCTAGCTCCATATACAAATGGCTATAAAGTGCATTAAGTTTTATTATCCTCCTCTTTCTACAGTACCTCAGTTACATCAAAGATTTTTCAAAACTGACTCCACTGCATATAGAGACAAGGAAACATTTTATAGTATGCAATCAACAGAGAGCAGAAATGCAAATAAATAAAATGCTGACCTCAGAGAAAAAAAGGAAGGATAAAATTCAGGTTCAGTAACTGAACCACATGTTCCAAAACTACTCAGAGATGCTGATTAATGACAGCATAATTACGAGAGCTCTTCACACATTTACACAGAGTGTAAACCAAATTCTAATTCATAATACTATTTTAAGCCTCAGTTACTGAAGGAAAAATCAAGACTGTATGCAACGGCTGCTGAAACTTATCTTCAGAATCACAACCCGGTAATACTTTTTTCGATACTGGTCTGTGGCGAACACTCCTTGGAGTTCTACTTTATGCAGCAAATATAATAAAGCTTCAGTGTAGTTGATATACTAGTACAGTTTTCTGTTTTTTTAAAAAAAAAAATCCTACACAATTTTAAAACATTCCGAAACAACTGTCCAACCTACAGCATTAAGCAGAACAAGGTTATGAAAGATTTCTGAACAAAAAGAATGTTACAAATTTCAAAGCCAACTAGATTTCAGTGTCTACTTATTACTACATACCATTATCTAAAAATGCAAAAATGAAGAAAATTATCCCTCATCATCTGAGATAATTGTTTTCCTTATTTCCAAAAATCAGTCAGAAATTTTTCTCTCCAACTACAGTCTTAAAACTATGAAGAGAATTGTCCTAAAACGGTTAAGCCCTAAGGTGTTAAACAAACTGTCTGAAATGCACTAAAACTTACCTTCAAGAGAATATATGTGTTCTTCAAGGTCTTCATACGTTAGTTTCTTAGGTTTGTGGATATCACTGAGATTTTGTTTATCTGTTTGTTGACTCGGAAGTCTGAAAGAATAAGGAAAAACATAAATAATTTAATAAATATAAATGCTGAACTTTGAAAAGAATAGCAATCTGAGATTTACTCACATGCTAAGCAACAGACTAAACCAAACCTAAAATCAATGCAACTGAAATGCTGGAATTTTCTGATTCAAGTTAGGGTATTGAAATCCATTCTCTAACTTTTGGTAAAAGTCAACTCCATCCCTCTGATAGCCATCTCCCTGAAGCCTTTCCCCAAGACCTTTATATGACATCAAGTCATTACATTAAAATTAAATACACTATCAAAAGGAATACAAATAAGTAAGAAAAAAAACAAAAAAGGAGAAATACAATGAACTGTGACACTTAGTCAACTAAAATTAAGAAATTTGCCTTTTTAAGCTTTGTGTTACAGTTTAATTCCCATTTTGGTGTCATCTTAACAGATGTGTTTGAAATGTATTAGGATTAGATGTCTGGCAAAACATAGACACAGGGGTGAAAATCTGGGTGCTATGAAAAATAGGGTTAGTGCCCTCATTCTAAATCCCCGTTTATCTCATCAGAAAGATAATATGAAAGAACAATGTCTCCCACGTGACCCCGGGACTAAACTCCGACCAGAACCAGAATGGCAAAAGGAGTGCAGGTCACTAATGAAATTCAGCAGCAGCACTTCATAAAGGAGCTTACTTCACACCAGCTGGTGCTCTTCATCACAGCCTAAATATGTTTGTGCTTACAATTTCTAAGGAATTCAGGTCTGCCTTGAGGCAGAAGTGGAGAACAAACAAAACATACCCCCATAATGAGATTTACACATTAAAAAAAAACTTAAATCTGGGCACAAACAAATAAATTTGCATTGTCAGAAAGAAAATTCAGTAATGTAAGTGGAGAAAAATATCCTGTAAATTAAATAGGACAGTAAGTGGAATTTAAAGTTTTTGGAAGTCTATTTCATGTTTTGAGTCTTTCGTTCACACAAATGTTTAAGTGTTAAATAATTCTTAAGGATGCAAGGCTCAAGGACACACATGCCACTCTCTTCAGTACTGTGTCCTGCAACACTGCTAGAAAGACAGAGAACCCACTGCCTCAGTAACAACCCTAATCAGTTTCTTTAGGCCTAAACAAACAAACAAACAAAAATTTAGACAATAATCTGCCTTATCACTCTAGTCTTCCTGTCTGTGTTTACTGGCTTCCTTCATACCGTTCATATCCTGGAACGTAAACAAACAACAAGTTTCTGCGGTCACAGAAGCATTTGTTCTTCCTCACTGACACAGGTCTGACTTCTAACGGCTTACTGTTGTTACAGGATATTTTCTTTTCAAAGAAGTTCCCATTGCCACTTAAAATCTACACGTCATAAACTAATCCCACAATACACACCAACAATGTGGTATTTGCCTAATAATGAGAGTAAATAACTGGAAAAGCCCACACAAGCATTTCTCAAATATTTCACGTAACAGAAAACAGTTCAAGGCACAAGAAATTAAAAAAATATGCAACAAAAGAATGTTTTTCCTTTCCAAAAGAAAGTCTTGGGAAAGCAGCAAGTTCAAGACAACTACCGGGACCTTATACCCTTGCTTTGTCATAAGAAACCCAAGAAAGCAACTACAACCCATAGCTGCCTAACCAGACCTGGGTCTGTTCTCTGCAAAAGAACTTGCTCATACAGTTCACTCTTCAAGCAGGATGGACTCTACAACATCCTTCAAAGTACCGTCCCTCACAGGATTATAGCATTTTCCCATAGCACCTTCACAAGCAGGATAACATTCAACCTTCACTTTTTAAGGTCTGTCACAGAAAAAAAGGAAATCTCTGACATTTGATAGAAAAGGTGAATGAGCAGGGAAAGGAGAGACAGCCTTAAAGGAACACTTTGGAAAGTAACCTCACAGTCCCTGAAAATCCCGACAGCTCATTTTCAAGGCCAAGAACATACAGGCTCTCAGAAAATTCTAACCACATAAGAGAGCCTCTCTACATTAAATGTATCTTGAGGCCTTGATAACAAGAAAATTAGAAAGCTCTTCAGATGCCTCCTAGAGCTGCCCCAGGACAAGTTGTCTTTCTTCCCCTATCAAATCCGGAATGACAGCTAGCAGGTTAAGGCCAATTCCATATTCTCTTCTTAGGAAAAAAGCATGAGAAGTTACATACTAGAGTGTTTTCTGAAGATACATATTCAGGACTCTCGGTTTTGGAGAGTGAAGGCAACAATGGCCATTAAGAAAAGAACTTTACATATGGAAATAGGAGAAACCGAGAAGAAAGAGAAGTAATTTTTATGCAAATCTTTAATTTTGTCAAGTTATTAATTTACCTAAAAAAGATTAAAAAAACCCAAAAACAACAAACAAAGAAAAAGAGAAAAGTTGTGCTACCCATCCCATTCCCACATGCAAAGGAGACTGGAGGATCCTATTTTGAAAAGAGGCACATGAACAAGGTCTTCAGAGAGAAAAAAAAATAATAAAGTTAGCATTACAGCTTGTTAATGAATGAGAATGTACAATTGCCTTGATTTAAATGCTCAAACAGGCAGCAGAAATTCAAATGCTTCAATCAGCAAAAGCTCATCAGTCAGGTCACAGATGTGAAAAATAGACACAATTAAAGAGACATAGTTTTGCTCAAAGCAAACCAAAGTGTTTGCATTTTTTTTTTATAACCAAGTTCCTCTTGAGGTATGATATTCAAAAATGGAAATCCTTACCCACCTTTAGAAAAGTTTTCAGTTATAAAATTAATGCCTTGATTGATCTGTAAAAGCAGCTGTCACTTAGATAAATGTTTCTTTAAAAAGCAGGTTAAAAATGTTGCTTTGTAAACAATGTTACCTGATTTTGTGGGTATGACTGGATGGTGAGGAAGGAACAGACTCAGAAGATGAAAGCAGATATGGCTTTGAAATAGGAGAAAGCACTTGGTCAACACTCCGCTGTGAAGAGGTAAGGGATGAGCTCTTGATGTCTGCAGAATAAAAATCCCACAATTTATATTAGTTATTTGTCCTGCCAGTTCTCAGACAAGGCTGGTTGTACAACACATGCATTACTGAACTGCACAGGCATGACTACTCAAGGGCAACTAACATCCAGATCTTAACATGAACTTTCTTGTACTGGTTATTTCTGTTTTTTCTTTACCTCTCCTGTATGGGAATTCTCCTCCACAACCCTTCCCCATCATCATATTGTTACTCCTTACAAAGTCTATCACTCTCATCACCCCACAGACCATGTTCACTACAAACTGTAGCCCAACACCAGATAACTTCTCCCATGCTGGGCTTTAGAGGAAGCATTCACAGACCTGAATTTCAAGCCAGGCATGTGCTTACTAGCCAGCGAAAAATAATGCTTGAGGTCTCCCAAAGGCTATTCTTCATTATGAAATTTAACCTACAGGTTTCACCTTCTACATATTTGTGGAAGTGGGTGACAAAGCAAAGGAGAAAATACTTGAAAATTTTATCCTTTTATCAACAGCTGCGAAGTTATCATGGAAAGAAACAGACAGTATGACTAGAAGTCTTGAGTTTCTAAGAAACCAAGGTAAAAAACAAAACTGCATTAAAAAGGCTTTTAATAAAATTTGCGAAGTCCAGCACTTCGGTTAAGTTTTGCTTTGCAATCTTAATTTTCCTTTCCTGTGTATCTGCACAGGTCTTTCATTACAAGACTACGATCTACTGATTTCCCCACAGGATATGGTATTCTCTCAATAAGCAGAAACCGTTGTTTTTCTTCTCTTTATTGATCAAAGAGTCAGTGTTTATTTGGTTCAAGGGATAGATGAAAAGCCGCTATTAACACTCCCACACGTGAAGTTCTTTCAGGTGGTCATACAGAAGTGCTACCTGTTCATGGTGCCCATCACACTGCAGAAATCAAGATGCTTCAGACAACAGCTGCCCACGGATTTTTATCTCCAGGCAGCTCCTAGGCCCACACAACACAGTTGAACACCCTCTAAGGAAGCTGCACACCAACAGAATGACACTAATAGCAGACACATCATACTCACGTATTGGCAGTACCTGTTTGTGGTGGGAACCCTCAGCTCACCCACATCCAGTCTTTTTTATAAACTAACTTGTCAAATTTTCACATGCCGAACAAATGGACAAGAACAGCACATTGTACTTACTGCACGCACCTCCCTACCACAATAGATCTTGTATGTCAGGACACAGGTGACACAGAAGTCACCTCATACAATAATTTACTACAACCTACTACTATTGAGAAATTAGCTAGGATTGACCTTACTAATTTCCTACCAAAAGACAAATAGCTGAGATCTTTGGCTCACAGTATGCTGTCTGCAAAACTCATCAGCTTTGATCTTTTTCATCAGAAGGTATAAAGTTTGGTCAAGGTGAAAAGCACTGATCAAGTAATAGGAAGCATGGGTCAGTTGGAAATCCAAACTTCTTTCTCAGTAACTGTTTCCTGATCCATGTTACCGCCTATTAGAGACAGTAAGGAGGAGAACACAGAAAAGGATCCTGCCCTACTTCTCGTTGCTTTTAAAGAAATGGGCTTACTCCTTCCCAGCAGAAAGTCAAACCTGAAATTTGTCCAATGTGCATGGGCTTTGGAAGGAAAACAGTCAAATGCATGAGCTACTTTAAAGGAAGAGAGAAAACTGCATAATCCTTCCCCTGGCAGTTAATTTTGTAGAAGAGTTGTTAGATCTGCCAACTGCAAGTATTGTAGAGAAGGACACACTTCTTGCTTTTATTCTCTAAAGATATGTGCTGACAGCTGAGCTGCACTTAACCTCACCAAAAGGAAAAACAAATCTCAGACTCATACGCATGGTATCTTTTACCTCTTTAAATTTACCCTAAATTGTTTAGACTGGTATTTTCCACAGCACTGCAAAGCTCCATAGAAGCTTCCAGAATGACTGACAGTTTTCTAGCAAAACCACATTTGGTGCTTCAGCCATCTCTAGCATAAAAAGATAACAGATATACCAGTATAAAAGCAGTCAGAAGGCTCTTGAAAGAGAGGTGACATGTCAGTGGGGAAGCAATCTAACTGGAAGCAGACAAATCATGCTAACAGCACGTTACCGCTGAAGCTCCTTTGCTTACTGGGATACATACCAGCTGCAGCTGTGTTTCCTACACTACATACCACTCAATTTCTGTAACTCCTAAATCAGATAAGGTACTCTTATCCCTCTCCACAGCCAGTCAGTCTTGTGCATTAAGAAAAGAACTGATCACTCGAAAAAAAGAGATCTGCCATCCTGTAACTAGCCACCAAAAAGTACAAAGACAGGAGGATTGCCAAGGTTATGCACACAACTCTAGTTTTAACAATTCTTAATTTTTCAACAAAAATTCCTAGTGTTATGAATGATTTTGTGTGCGTGCAATAGTAAACAAATAGTCTGTGGATACTTTATATAGAAGCTGACAGAGAGAACTCAAAACATGAAAGACTGCTTTGGAAGTTCAAGTTTCAAATATGTTTTCAGTAACAGAGCATGATACTCTACATGCAGAAACACAAGGAGAGTGTTTGTAAGTTGTTTTTAACAGTGCCTGTCAATAACAAAACTAAACTAAAATTGAAAAGGAGAATACCCACCCAACCTTTCCTCAATTGAGACTTTTTTGGATCCTCCTGACAGAGAAGTTTTATTCCTGCATCTATGGTTTTTGCCATAGAAGCAACAAATTATACAATTTATGGTATGAAAAAGCACTTCATTCTCTTTCCTTTCAATGTCATGGGATTCTGAGGTCTGTGAAGCAGTAAGTAATTGATCCCTTTTCACCTATTCCACATCACTCATTTTCCTGATTTCCCACAGCCTACCTCAGCCAACTCTCTTTCAAACGAAGTTGCCCTTGTATTTAACCTTCGTTTATGAAGAAGCTGATCATCATCTTTTTTTTTGTTACTATCTCTTTTTTTCATCCTATTAAGTCAGGGCAACAAGAACTGCATCACTAAAGGAGCAGATATACTGCAGATTTGAAACAACGTAATTTTCTAAAAAAATTAAATTTCTTCTCTATTTTGCTTGCTTTTCTATGTATGGTCTTAAAAAAAAAACAACAAGGAAAAAAGATACTAAGTAATTATTAGACACTATGAAATTAATAGAAAATTAAAATTTTTCAACCATGACTAAACTCTTCCCCCTTACAATTGCTCAGGAATATTTGATAAAGATGTCACAGCAAAACCAACAAACAAAAGCAAATCTGAATCTTTCAGACTGGAAAGCTCAATTTAAGAGAAGCCAAAGCAGTCTTCTGCTGCACACCTGAACTAGAACAGTTAAATGATAAGTAAGAAATACAAAAGGGATACAATTAATGTTGCAAAGTAGTTATACCTCATAGCACCTGTTGAATGAAACTCTGCATATCATAAGGTTACACCTGTAGTGAATTATATGGCATAGTCTTCTCTTGAGAGCTACTTAAGACATGTTTAACTTCCCTCAACGTATTTCTCCAGGACTTGTTTCCAGGAATAAGCAATACTGCAAGCAGTGAGAATATTTTGTCTCTTGCAAAACCACAACTCTTTGCAAATAACAAAAAAGAGAAAGACTAACACTGCTAAATCCTTCTCTTCCCATAGCACAGGAGGAACAGTAAATAAAACTCCAACACTGCACGAAATTAACAATCGTGACTTACCATCTGGAATTTTCTTGTTACTGAGATCTCTCACTGATTTGGAAATGGGAGTAGAAGAAAGGCGTCTTGAAGATGATGCTCCTCTATGTGGTGGTGTTAGGGGATTTTTAAAGATATCGGCCTGCCCAGTTCTTTTGATGTGTTCTTCACCTCTTGGACTGCTCAGAGGGGAATGTGGAAAGCTGGGATTATCCTCCACAAGTCCTTGCTGGGTAGTCAAAGAGGGTCCACTAAGAGCACGCTGTAGAATTAAAGGAGACTCCATCTTTCTTGGTGTTCTGCTTGCAGCTGCATTCTGTATGACTCTGTGTTGGTAATTCCTGTAGGCTTCTTCTAAGTACTCTGCCTCTTTTGACAGGTCTTTTACTCTAGCCCAGGTTTGCGCGATGTACTCCAGGTCAGAATCCGGGGAAGCACTGCGTGGCTGCAACTGCTGCCGACAGCCAGCTCCTGGCACAGCATTTACCTGCATCACGTCAGTCATAACAGGATTCTTCAGGAATGCACTATCCACGTAAATATCGTGGGGTACAGCTCTGTCACTGGTGAAGTTAAGGACGGAGCGATCAACGAGCGAAGGCTTTGGGTTCCGATACACTTCATTTTCCAGAGCTAAACGACAGCAAGAGAAAGTGAGTGACATCAGAGAGAGAGGGAGATCCATAACAAAACAGAAACAGTAAAACATGGCATTTCAATTCCATTTTTATCAAAATTATTTTAACATGGAATTAGCTTGTATTTTGAGAATTTAATACGTTGATTAAATGTATTTTTAATGTGACTACATAGCTGCAAATTATCACTGCTATTTTTTATTATATAATTCTTCCATGTAAAACTACCTTAAATACATACTCTACAATGTTATTATTTAAATTATGTTTAAATAAAGAAATAAACATGAAAACATAACCACTTTGGATACCTCATGCTGTTAAAGGCTGAAGAACACAAGTCAACAGTTTCCTTCTATTTAAAACAAAAAAGAATTTTGGAGAAAAACAACATAGCACATAGAAAATATTGTGGGTTTGGTTTTTTCTAAGTACTCAAAAATTGTCAGTTTAATTGAATGTTTTGGAGCTGTCTGCTTCCTGGCTTGCACTTGCATGCTTCAACAAGCCCAAAAGACCAATCTATAGGGCTGTTTCTTTCTCAGCGAAATTACAACCTTGTTTTTATTCTACATAAATGGTTCTTCAATGACTTCATTAACCCTGATATAAAATAAAAGTCCCTGCAGTACTTACAGTCGTTTAATTAAATAATTAAATAATAATAAATATATATTTATTATTTTGACACAACCAAATTTCCAATTCCAAATGGTACTAATACTGGTATTATAAATGAAAAGGTACATATCGATCTAGTGAATAATATAAAATATTGCATTATGATGCAACATGTTGTAATGTATAATCATTGCAGAATTCAATTCCATATTTTTACATTAAATATACATCCCAAAACTTTTACTTATAATACTTGATATTAGCAATTTGACACAGGCATCTTTAGAACTACTTTTCTTCAGCGGACTGAATTGCTTTATGCAAGTGCCTCTGTTTCTAATGCCCACACAAGACAAGTTAAGTTAGGCAAAAGTTATTAGCCTTGACAAAGCCTGTTTATGAGTTCCACTCAAATTTCTGAGGTATGTAATACAATTTCAAATTGATTATTCTTATTATGAACATTCAGGAATCAAAATGCATTAAAACACAACTCGTCTGCTGGAAAATGCCGTTTATGTTATCAACAAACACTAATGTCTTCATTCCAAAGAAAAACAGACAATGAAAACATACAAAACAACTGTTCAGGGAGGAAGGTTTTCCCTTCCTCCTGTATGTTTTTTTTCTGAAAGGAAGTTTTAATGAGTTTGCTTTTTAAACTGAGCTTTTAAACAGATTTTGATTTTAAACTTTAAATCTACTGCCTGGTGGTACATTAGTTCTATGCAACTGCAGCTTTTTTAAGCTTCTGGAAATTCTTACACTTCTCCTTCTTAAAGGACTGCTGTGGTGTAAGATACAAACCTGCATGTGTTTGTTTCACTTGCAGTTTCAGATCTTCAACCTGCATGTTTAATTTTCTGACAGTAGCTTCGGACTCTAACAGTTGGGTCTCTAACTGGGCACAACGCTCAACCTATAGGAGATAAGAGAAAAACAAAACCCAGCATAATTTAAAAAAAATTTTCAACAGGCTGAATACTTGCTTTCTAAATGTTTTTCAGGTCCAGTCAAACCATTATCACATAATATCCTAATGAGAGTCAGCACTGACAACTTGTTGACTTGAAAAGATTTACTTTGGTTATGTTGGGTTAGTTTTATTTTTTGGTAGTTTTTTGGCGTAGTATGTGTTTTGTTTTCTTTAGAGCTGTTTACATAAAAATAAGCACTGTACAAACAATCCTTCTAACAACATGCCAAATAGCCTGCACAGGCAGATGGATGAACGTGAAAAAGATGACAGGAGGAAGAAAGGATTCAAATCATTCAGAAATAATAGTTTACCTTACTTTGTAGCTGCTTTTCCAAAATCTGCTTACGACTCTCAAATTCATCCAGCACCAGCTTCCTAGAATGCTCCACTCTCCTCAGCTCCACTTGGCAGGCCAGGTACTCCGCCGAGGGCTGGGACAGCTCTACCCAGAAAGAGAAATACTAGACACTCAGACAAGCATGCACTTTTCTACATGATACCCCTTGAAAACATAAAGCTGATTTGTTCTTATGAACATAACAAGGCTTTGCCTGAATTAACTACTTGGGGATTTTTTTTCTTCCTTTTACAAAGGACTGAAATTTTTGTTGGGGTAGTCTGACATCTCTACTCCCTCATAATCTCAAACGCACATTAAAAATACTTGGTATTTATAACTATAGTTAGGCAAGCACTTATAATGCCATGTTCTTTTACCATTATTAACCATACTAACGCCATGATTAAAAATATCGCACTGCTTTTTTCAAAGGGTGAAAGAAATATCCTTCATACTATAGCTACCACTTAATTCAGGATTTCTACCATACAGAAGACATAGAAAAGAAAATAAACTTATGTCAAGGAGTGTCTAATTTTATGCAAACATTAGCTTGGGTTTCATGCAAACTACCAGTAAACATAATACAAAGAAAGTATTTTCATTTTAATGAAAATCGATTTCTAAACAAATACTTGTAGAGAAAGATAAACAAGAAAATTACTAAATCATTCACACTGACTGTCTCGGAGATGCTGGTTCTCACTGCGAGCCTCATCCAGCTGTTGCCTAAGTAGTTTATTCTGCACTTGGAGCTCCAATTTCTCCTCCTTTAGCAAAGGATAGTCTGATAACTCTTTCAGTTTCTCTGTCAGCAACTGATTCTGTTTATTTGCCAATAGAACCTGGGCCTTCACTGACTCCAAATCCAGCTGCAAATAAAGAACAGTTTAGAAGCTTATGAACCTCTGTACTACATAACAGTTGTTTTTATTTCACATTTTCCTTTTTATTAATGTACCTTAACTGCACCAATTAGAATACAGCTTCTTTAAATTCATATTTACAATTACCTCAAGCTCTTTTGTGCGTGATACAGCTTGCTTGAGTTCCTCCTTTTTTGAATTAACAGCAATGGCTTCTTCATGCAAAAGCATGGCTTTCTCTGCAGGGAGGATTACAAATGCTGAATTAAAATTAGTAGAGTACTACAGTAAAAAACTGTATCAGCAAAAACCACTTTTAAGCTGCTAAGCCCAACATTCAATTCAATTCAAGACATAAAAATGACTGAATGTCATACACGTTCCTTCAAAATTAAGTAAATCACACTGTGTGTATTTACATACATCTGTATACACACTTCTAGAATGAAGTAAATCAAATTCATATGTGTGTGATATATCATTTCTTACACATGTACCTAAAAGGCTAAACATGTTATCTTTCCAGTTCTCTTCCCCAAGCTCCAGTTAAGCATCTTGTTCACAATAAATGTAGAAACTGGCAACCATTCCAGGGTACAGTACCCGAATTCAGTTAGAGACTGCATGAGGTAAGTCGGACTTCAGAAGGAAAGGGGAAACTGGAAAATCAGGAATGCCTTGCACCCTCTGTGCAAAGCAGCAGCTTACAGTTTCTATTGTGTTCTGAACAGCAAGGAGTTGCTGACTCGTCACTGGATCCTGCTACATCTTTTTAAAATCTGTTGTCATGCCTTTTCTGTCACTTACACCACTGTTACTGAACACCATGACTGTTCAGTAACAATAGTGGTTTGATATTTGTTAGTAAAAGCTCTAGAGATAAACAGGTACTTTAGCAATCTCAGACAGATGGTTACCTTTATTTTTTTTCTCATCTTCAGTAACTCTATTGGTTCTGGCTATGTATTCTTCTTTTAATTCAAGCTGATATCTAGAAGCAAAAAGAATTATGTATTCCCAATGTATGTGTGTACACACATGCAGAGGCATTTGTGCAAACTGCAGTCTTTCCCAAACTAAACCATAATCACACAATTATTTATTGACAAAATTAATTATTGCAGAGCCACCAAAATGGTTGGAAAGGGCCCTGCCAATCACCTCATTCAACCACCTGCTCAAAAAGCAAGACTACTGCCAACTCTACAGCAGGTCATCTGTGGCTCTTCCTAGCCAAGTCTTGAAAAACCTCAAAGGACGTATGTTCCACCACCTCTCTGGATGATCTGTGCCAATGCTGCACTACTCTTCCATTAAATTTTTTTTCCCTATGTCCAAGCTAAATCTTCCCAGCCACCATCTACAGCCCTTGTCATATGAACTCAGAGGTCACATTTGAGAGCCCAATAACTATCCTGCTGGTCTTTACTAGGCCCCCTGCAATTTCTTCATCGCTTTTTTGAACTGGGGAGCCAAAACCTGGGCATGGTATTCCTAGAACAGCTTTCCCCAACACCTGAAGGAGCCAGTAAGTTCCCTGAGTCTGATGGCCATGCTGCTACTAATCTTAGCATCATGCTGTTTGCCTCATTTGCCAGAGCACGCTGCTGGCTCATAATCAACCTGGCATTCACTCTAACTCATCCATCTCCTCTTCAGAAATGCAGCTCCTCAGTCAATTCATTTTTTCCATTTCTACCACCTCAAAGGGCTATTTTGCCCTAAGCATGGAGCTTTACATTTTCCTCGTTAAATTTCCTAAGATTTGCATTGGCACCATCTGCAAGCTTAAAGTTCGAACTCTGCCATTTATTGTGGAAACCATTCCTCTTAATTAAGCCTCATGTTCCAAGTTGTTGAGGATGCCCTGTGTCAACATCCAGATGAAGGTGTTGGACAATGTGGGATGCAGGATTGGCCCCAGGGGTCTCTGCTGGTCATGGACCACCAGTCAGACACTGTGTACTGCCCAGGTACACCACTAATCACAGCCCAGCAGTCATCCAACTGTGCCATTCCATTTTACTGGACTTTATAGCAGCTAAGAAAGCTCAGCACTTTGCATGACTAGGACATAATTATAAATGGTTTCAGATATCGCCATATCCACCCTCCTGCATTTCTAGAAATGGTCCAGATCATGATGTATATCAGAGACCCCTCTCCAAAAATGGGAAGGGATGAAGGTAAGAGCAGGCCTGTCTGTACAGTGGACTAGTGTGTCTCTCACCCTTTTTCCAAGAAACATGTGACATCTCTTTCATGTTAATTTCCCCTTTGTGCCTGCTCCGCATTCATAAAATGGTCAGTTCTTCTAACTGTGGTCAAACGAAGTCACTAATACTGCTTCAGATTCTCTTCTCTAAACATATGACTAATGTCACCTCTCTTTTCCAGATATCAAGACAGAATTTAAACTACAGCAATAATATAACCTAGAATCAAAAGAGAATTTTTTCTGCAGCAAGCTTTCTCTGAACATGACAGAATGTTTCCTCTTACTAGCAAAGAGCTAAGCAATAATGTTAAGAATTCAAGCTGACTACAACAAAAGCAGAAGTGTACATTTTCAAAGTCGTTGCTTTGTTACGCTTTTCAAAAGAAACCCTATACAATTTATTATTCTGTTTTCTAAGGAAGTAGCATGCATCCTACAAGAGAAAAAAGAAAAATTTACTTTAAGAGTTCTGTCTTCAGCCTTTGGTCATATGTCTCCTCTATGTTCTTCACAGCAACCTCTCGACGCCGAAGTGCATCATCAATAGCTTTATTTTTCTCTTCCTGAAGTTTCTGAGTGCTGAAATATCCAAACATATACAAACAGTGACCAGTTATAAAGTCAAAACTTTTGGTTTTCTTTTCTACAACAACATTTATAGACATCAAAGGGTAACGTGTTTGCTTGGAATACTGTAGCAATTTGAAATTATCATCAGAATCTGTCGTTGTAGTTCATTAAGAACAAGGAGATGTGACACAAACTAAATTGCCCTACTTAAAATCCAGTACCAATCAATTATGCAGCTCTTCTGGGGTAACCCTGGCTCAGTTTCCCACACCAGAAACACTTCAGAGGAGAGAGTTCTGAGCAGGCTATTCTATCAGCACCCTCTGCTGGGTTGATAAAAAACCCCAAGTTTCTGTTAGTGGGATAGTCATTTTGCTCACAAACATTAGGTAGTATTGAAAATTTGACTGAAAATGGTTTCGGTAATTTTTTTATTTAACTAAAGAAAACTGATCTTATTAAGGACAAATAAAAAAACCCAACTCCAAAACATAGAACTAACAAGGCAAAATATCATATACATGACTCATGAGTGTTAGGATTACATAGTGTGTTCTTTGATTGGTGTTTTTTTTTTCTTAATTTAAGCACTTCAAAGCAAACATCTAGTTCCTTGCCCCCAAAGCAATGCTGAACCATTTTGGTTGGATGAAGTGGAATAGGAAAAAAACAAACCCATCTTTTGTGTGGGGTATCCTGCTAACAGAGACAGTATACAATAGTGCTCAAAATGTAAAATGTAACTGCTGGGATATATAATGTACTTCAACGTCATAGTAGCAGAAACACCCTGAAGCCCACTTTTCAGAAAAAGGACAACAGCATCATTTGGCATTGTTACATACATCCTTCAGCAACTTACAGTTCAAATGCCTCCATCCTTTCCTTCAGTTCTGCCTCCCTGGTCCTTACGGCTTCGATATCTTTCAGCAGGCTTTGTCTCTGAGCATACACTTCCTTTGCTTCTATCTGAATCACAAAATATTATCCCTAGTTTTACTCCACACTTCATATGTGTATTCACTGTTTAACATATTTGAATTTACAAAGATCTTCTTCTGAAACTGACCTTACTCCCATAAATATTAATTATAGAATAATAATTTGAAATAACATCAAGAATCAACTGTATGTATCTTTTTCTATTCCCTTTCTACTTTTACTCTGAGTAAAAATGTTCTAAATGGAGTCACTATTGTCTACCTGTAAACACTTTTCCTTTAAGAAACAGCACTGATTAAAACTTATGTAGAAGGAAAAATTACAGAATAAATATGTTTAAACACTTGACTTTTTTAAATAAAGAAGTTTTGTATGTTTTCACAAAAACCTAATTGAAAAAACTAATACCAAAACCCCCAATGAAACATGATTTAAAACTGAAACTGAGTAAACCAATAGTCTTTCAGGTTTTGCAGTTTAACTTACAGAACTCAAACAAATTGTAAAAGGGATTCTCCAAGTGATAAACATGTTAATACTAAAAGTAACCTATCTTTCTATTAATAAAAATGGCTTTTCTCATCCATAAGCACAAAAGACATTATTTCTCTCCAAAGAAGCAATAAATGTCTAAGAAGAAAATTATGATTTTGCCATACAGGTGCTTATATCAAGTTTGAAAGCTGTGTGCATTTGACAGTGCTGAAAGATTCAGCTGCTGTTCCTCGTACAAAAAATAGAGTAGTTTCTCAAGCCACATTTCCAAATTATCACAGTGAATGGTTAAATGACCTGACACCTTTAATACAAATATACCTGAACTCTGTTAAAAGAATCCCCAGGTAAATGAAACATACAGTTCTCAGTGAGTTCAGAAGCTGACAAGAGAAATTAAATATTCATATACAATACTTGACAGCTATGTTGATCTAGTAATTTGATGTGGGGTTTTTAATTATTGAATTAACTTCACACCCACAAAGTGGTGGTGAAGAAGACTGATAGCAATCAGACGATGGTTTTCCTGTAAGCTTCTAAGGACATAACCATGAAATAAATTCATGGCATAGTGACAAAATGTTTAATAATATAGTAATACAAAAATCTATACAGAAACCTGCATGACTGCTTCGTTAACCAACACCACATGTTCTCAGGGAAAAAAACCAAGACACAAACAAAACCGTAAAACCACCACAACAAAGCAAAAATATGGTTAGCATTTGTGGATGAGTATTATTTGAATATGAAGGTCTACTGCAGACAGCAGGGGGGTAGCTAGGCAAACAGGGAACAGGAGAGCAAACAAACTCTTCTCTCAAAGACTGAGTTAACAGAGACTGAGATAAGCAATGGAGAACTACATACAAATTATTGTGTGCTGTAGCAACAGTTACTACCCTGGCAAAACACCAAGAGTTAACAGCCCAAAGGAGTTGGGCCTTGGAACACAAAAGCGTTCAAAGAAACAAATGAAGATGCCAGCTTACAGTAAAGAGGGTGACTATTCAAAATATTCAACATATAAAGACAAACAGAAACAGTCTACCTGTACCCTGCAGGCTATGTATTCCATTTAGGTTTAAGTCCTCCTTAGCAGTTAAAAGAACTTAAGAGTTTAACTAAAAACTATGTTCAACTTTCCATGAAAAAAAAACTGATCTGAATTCAGCAAAACTATTAAAACAGATTTTAAAGTATTTATTACACTTAGATCCTTCAATCCCAGCTTCCAGAACTGCTCCTTTTCTAGCCAGCTCTACTTAGGTATTTAACCATACTTATTCTTGCAGTTGCTAAATGCATTCCCTTATTTATGAGAACAAAAGTAAATTCAAAGGTTTCCCTAATAAGCCAAGTAAGATCTGAAGGTAAACCTCCCTAAGACAAAAGAACAGTCTCAGTCTCACCAACTCACTGAATCATTTTGTAAAAGATTAAGGAAAAAATACTTGGAACTTTACCTCTTGTTGCTTTTGAAGCCTCTCAATAGCATTCTTTTCACGAGAAATCAAGGCTTCAGACTTTGCTTGATGTGTCTTCTCTAACTCATGACGCAGCTCAGAGATTTCTTTCTGGGTCTGCACTTTCTCCTCCATTTTAATCTTTGCTATTTCAACTTCTTTAAAATGTTCCAGCTTTTACATAAAGGAGGAAGAGAGGACTAAGCAAGGCCATTTAGAATTGAAAAAGACAATTCCCTCTAAGACAATTCTAAATTTCACCTCCAAAATCTAGTTAGGAAATGATAATTTGATAAAAACTAATTACTGTGATAAAAGTATCTCAGCAGCACATACTACTTGCACATCTCACTTAGTTTTCATGCGTTTATCTGCCACCCCAAAGCAGATCTTACACAAAGCTATTAGCTTTAGACAAGAGCAAAATAGACACCTATGAAGAAAAACACACTGCAGAAGTGATATTTTGCTTGGAATTAAGGAATGGCGACACTCTCTAATTCCTTTTCTGACACTGTCTCTATTCTTGCCCCTTTCCCAAAGAACCACTTTTGACTAGTGATTCAAGAAATGGTAGAAGCAGACCCACCCTGCATTGCTCAGCAACCACAGAAATTCATCTGGACTGGCATAAAAAACACAGAACATGTAACTCCACATAAAGAGAGATTCCACAATCAGGTTACAGTCCTGATTCACTGACTTCTAAGTGCAACTGAAAAGAAAAGCAAATGCACAGAAACAGGAAGGTATGAATCTTGCAACTGCACAGAAGAATTGCAGGGAACATGACTCCACACAGTGCATGAAATACAATGTATGCAAGAACAAATGGGCTTATACAGAATTACAATAAAAATTTGGATGAAAAGGGAAAGCAAGCACACAAGACAAGAAAATGTAAGGAAAAAACGAGCAAAAGAATAAAAAGAAAGACAGAAAAATCGTGAGATGAGAAAAGATTAAAGAGGAGAAAACGCACAGTAGAAATGTCTAATCAAGGAATTCGGGTCTGTGGGCATAAATTTAATGAAAAATTAAAGAAACAGTGAGACAGTACAGCATCACTTGTATAGATACAAAGTTGATCAGAAATATCTTCATAGAATGATAGAATCATAGAATCAGACGGGTTGGAAAGGACCTCTGAGATCATTAAGTCCAACCCTTGATCCAACACCACCACGGTTACTAAACTATTGAACTAAGTGCCACGTCAGCCTCATCTTGAAAACCTCCAGGGATGCAGAATCCACCACTTCCCTGGGCAGCCCATTCTAATGGCTGATTACCCTCTCTGTAAAGAATTTCTTTCTGATACCTAACCTAAACCTCCCCTGGTACAGCTTACGGCCATGCCCTCTTGTCTTCCTGCTGGTTGCCTGGGAGAAGAGACCAACCCCCACCTGGCTACAACCTCCTTTCAGATAGTTGTAGAGAGTGATGAGGTCTCCCCTGAGCCTCCTCTTCTCCAGGCTAAACAACCCCAGCTCCTTCAGCCTCTCCTCATAGGACTTGTGCTCAAGTCCCTTCACCATCCTGGTTGCTCTTCTCTGGACCCAATTCACCCCATATTGTTAAGGAATTCACGTAAAGCCAATTGAATTTAGAAGAGATTCATACCTGGTTAAGATTCCAATCTCCTTTTTGGTTTTAACAACGGGTTTGCTTAAACTGATACAAACTTAACACAAATTATCATGTTTTACATACTAAACAGATAGTGACAGTTGGGGAATAAAGACTAAATGAAAAATGAAGGTAAAATACATTGGCAGTTTTAATTCTGTATCCTTCTACTTGTCTAGGTGAATAAATATGACTACATTGATTTCCTCAAACGGTTTATATGCGGCTGAGTGCCTTTAAAAGTGTGTCTAAGCATTCTGATTATTACATTATAATTTTTTTATTCCAATAAACTACTGATCTTGACAGAAACTAATGAAAAGAATTATTTAAATAAACTACAGTTAACTTTTTCTATCTAAATAAACTGTTGATTTTGACAGAAATTTATGGAAAAGAAAAAGATGTATTTAAATGAATTGCAGTATATTCTTTCTGCTACATTTTTCATACACAAGGATTATAGAAGGATTACATGACAAAATTCTGATTTTATTCCCAAAATGAAGGAAAACTCTCTAACAGAGCTCTCTTCAATTAGAGGAAGAAAAGAACCCACAGAAATAATTAATAGACTGCCTGTTGTGACTTTAGTGTTTCTGTGCAATGCTTTGAAATACTACACAAATTCTCACCAGTATTAAAAATTAACTATCTGCCAAATTACACAGCAGCAAATCACACCTCTCAGTTGTTACGCATTATATTGTAATTCAAGCTTCAAAATCATAACTGGTATGGAAAATTAATAATATGACTAAGCAGAGTCAACATTTCTCCATAAAACAAAATAAACAAAGAGCAAATAAAATTTACCAAATTAAAACAACCAAAGTAAATGTTTGTTACAAATCAACATCAGAATAAAAAGCTTAACATTCTAAGCACATTTAACAAAAAAGAGGGATTGCAAATATACATGTTAAATCATCAAATTAACAATTGATATTGGATTAACTTAACCGTTTGTGCTTGCTATAACTATTAGATATTTACTTTCAATTTACTTTAAGTATTAAAAGTTTGCAACGTGTAAAGTTAAAATTAACAAATGTCTCCCTCAAATTCATAGAGTAGAGTTGTACCTTTTGTTGCATTTCTGCTTGAAGTTGCTTCTCTATTTCTTTTCTATATTCATTAAGTTTTACTTCTAAAGATTCATATTTCTGATGCTGGGGATAAGAGTCTGCAAACTGCTCATCAATCAGTTGAAGTTTCTCAGCTATAAAAAAAGGCAACATATCCACCATAATTTAAAAATAAAAACACCACAGTTATCTTAACAAAAACTGTAGGAACCTGTCTCTCTGCAGGATGTTCCTCAGCTGATCTAAGTAGCACTATCCTAGAAACACTTGTGTGCTACAAAAGCTGAAGTAGGACAGAAATGCTATTTATCTGCTTTATGCCATACAACACATATCTAGGAGGAGGCACTTAGCTGTTTAGGCATTATTTGTGGTATTACATAGTCATTCATCCTCTTTTCCATGGGTGGACTAGAATTTTTAGCTTTTTTGTAATAATATATTACCAACACCGTTCATATTATAATTCAAGAACTCCCAATCCATGCGTACCTCCCACTGAAACCCTCACAGAAGGAGAAGTAAGGCATGCATTTACAATTACGTTTTCTAGAACATATTTCAACACATAACATTTACAGCCCATCTGTCATAGCTAAATGTCCAAGAAAACACCTGAGTGAATTTAAAAAAATGACTTTCACCTTTTTTAAAGAAAATTTAGAAATTCCACGTACTAGTGATAGACTTGACCTTCACTTATTACTACTTTAGGTTACATTTGAATAAGTAATGAAAGCATACCCTTCATACAATACCATTTACCAACATGAAAGTATCTGGGGAGACTTGCTTGCACTGGCTGCACTTACCAAGAGATTCTCTATAGGGAGGCACTGAGGTTGTCTGAGTTTCTGTGTTATGAGTTTCCTTATTTAGATGATGCTCTGTAAGTCCGATTAAAATCTGCATGAGAAAACCTGGCAAGATTTAATAGATCAGTTAGTTCTCATTTCATAACAAAACTGAATTTAGGCACGTAATTAACAAAGTAATTTTCAATGTACAAGAAAACCTCTTTGATTTATAGAAAGAACAAGTATTTAAGTAAACCATTCTTGTTTTATGATAAGCATGATCTAGTCCATCTCATTCAGCAAAAGCTGTCCCTTTGGAACTTTTCCTCCCATCCATGTCTCTGTCTCTTTCACTCCCAAGGTCAATTGACAGTGAAGATTATTATTACTACTTAATTATGCAGCTACTTTAGGTTATACAGTATAGCTAGGTTTCATCATGCAGAGATAAGAATTATTTCTTATTCAAAACAATGGAAAGTAAATTAAACCTGTGACTAGTTTTTGAAGTACATTCTGCAAGCTAATACAGGACTATGAACACAACCCAAATTCTGAGTTTGCCAAAGGTAGTGCGAAAAGCTTCCAAAGAGCATTATATTTAACACCTGATTACAGATTTTTCTCATGTTTCTAATGTTCAAGTCATTTATTTTTTAAGCGAATATTAATACCTAATCCACACCACAAATAGGAGCTGGATAATCCTGAAATATAACATTCATCACCCTGGCACACTGCAAGCTTCAAAATCCAACTGAATCTATATTATTCCACACCATCATGCACTCAAGAAATCTGAATTTTTATTGCTCACATCTTAACAAAAATGAAGCTAACACAATTATCCTTGTCTGCATCATATATAAACATTTTGTACCTTTATTTTCCTTCTGGATTCCTGAAGTCTGTAAGAAAGAAAAGAAGTTTTAGCCAGCCTATTTTCATCACCACTGTAATTTAAGCTTATTTTCAAAATCAAAATAACTTTACCAATGATTTGTAAAGATGGGATTTTGGACTGATTCTCATTAAGTGAAGAAGGTCTTGCATAGTCCACAGCTTTGGGGAAAAGAAAGATCAGTTAGAAAAGGTTAACTAATTTAAAATAATTTCAAGTATGTAACAGGCCCTATTTTACAGTTGTACAATGTTTTTCATTCATGTAAGATCTATTTGTCATCTTGTAAAATCATTCAGATGCTGCTGTTCTAGTACTACGTTTACTTATCTCCCCTACTTAAGACATGCAGCAGCCAGTAGGTAGGTTTATAATCAGCTGAAGCTGTGAAAAGAGATAGTTTTGTTTCCTCCTCACCCTAGATACACGCCCTTGCTACTTTCCTTGCCTCTTTTCTTGATTTATCATACAAGTCAGATGAGCTCACTAACCCAATGACAATTAACTACTCACCAGGTCAAGAAACCAATTTTCAGTTAGAAACAACTTCACCCTATCACAGGCTTACAGAGAATAAACAAAGAAAAGGCAAGGGCTGCTCTTATCAGCCACACTTTGTAGTTAGAACAGCTTGAACTAACAATGACCACAGTTTCAGGGAATTGAATGGCCAAACAAGCTTTTACCAGGATCAGTTCCCCAAACGCTCTGCCACAAAGCCAGATGGTGGCTACGTCTTTCCAGAACAGCATCGTTACCTTATTGCTAGTTTAAAGTATTCATGAAAATGGCCCTGAATAATGAAATGTTTTATGGAGATATCAGAAGCTATATTTGTATTTGTAGTTCCCTATCACAAATTTTTTTTCAATTGTTGGAATACGACAACCCCCAGAAAGCAAAGCTCTTAGACATCATGGAAGAGGTAAATTACTGAACTTACCTTCTTCTTCTCCAATCCACTTTCTGGAAAGAAAACTGAAAGTGAATACTCGTAGCCACATCTCTGCAGATGATCTGCCACCAGACTGTTGGAAGCTGTGATCAAAAGTGAACTGTCATCGCTTGGAACCGTCTGTGGCTGAAGTTCTCCACTCAAAATTGGGTGCATTAGTTCATGGATTAACTGGTTTCGGAGCTGTGTCTGATACAGAAAAAATACTGTATTCTCAGTTTACATTTTACTCGATGAGAGTTTTAATTTTTCAAAACCCAGGGGGAGCCTCATTTTACTTGTGCAACCCACATAACAGAACAGGGCAGAGGAATTTTGGCAAAATCCGGAAGTGCACTTGGGACACCATGCCTTTCTTCAAAACATTCTTAACGGTGGATACAGTGATGTTTGACTTTCCCTCAAGATGTATCAAATGCAGGACTGAAAAGAAGCACTGTTCTCAGTCGAGCTCACACAAACACCACCCTATTACCCCCAGCTTCATTTTCCAATTGCTGCTTTCCTGTTCTCCTTTCCTCTGGCTTAATGCCTGCCTGATGTGGCCTCAATTGGAGGTGTACTTGGAACCCTCACTAGTCTCCTTTTTGAGTCTCGTGTCAAGAAGCTGCTGATGCCATCACAAAAGATGAGAAAATAAACAGAAGATTCAGTGTCTTTAATATCAATTATTTTGTAGGACAGCAAAAGGGTACTAATCAAAAAAGGCTAGAGGCATAATTATTAATAATTAAAGGGCATTTTTTCATTACATATTTGCATTCTATGAGTTACAATAGAGAAAAAAAAGTAACCTAAAATCTGAAAATCTGCCTCCTGTAAAAGGAAGAAATAATATTTTTCATCATACAGTTATACAAATTGTTCATAGCAAACTAATGGATCACGACAGAAACAGTTTTAAGCTTTCAACAGTAGGTACGCAACCGTGACACAAAAAATAATAAATTAGTGGAGAGAGTGAGACACTTGTATTCGGCGCGGCTTTCACCGCTCTCAGTGTTAAGCAGGACAGCGGATCACAGGTAGCACACAAAGCACACCTTAAGTGTGTCCAGCACGCCTCGGCTCTTAAAAGTCTGATACAGCCTTTTCCGGAGCTCCTCTTGGGACAGCGCCTCCCTTTCAACCGAAGCCATCCCGCCCTACAACACCGCGGGGGGGAAAGGGGCATTACTGACTCCCTGTAAGATCCACGGCCAGCGAGACGCCGAGCGCCGCCCCAGCCTCCCCCTACCCACAGGGAGGGCGCCGGGCCGGGGAGCGAGGCCGGGGAGCACCGCCGGGCTCGTCCCGCTA
>VXAY01005687.1:497472-516190 GCA_013399855.1 Oxyruncus cristatus
GGTGAGCGGCGGGACCGGGCGGGACGCTGCGGTCCTTCCCCTGGGCGGGCGGCGGGACGGCTCATCCTGCCCGGCGATGGGGCCGCGGGCCTGCCCCACGGCCTCTGTGCGAGGGAGGACGGCGGCCCTTCTCCTTCCTGCTGCCTGTGATCAGGGTCCGGGGAGAGACAGGCGAGGAGGTTCCTCGGAGGCCGCGCCCCGCGTTACTGCGTGAGATCGCCACGTCCGGGTGGCTGAGGGGACTGTCAGGGGGTAAATCGTCAGTGAGCGGTGCAGGAGGCTTTTGTAGGTACCAGTAAGTAGGTTCACTTCCAGGAGATGTTCAGCTTTCCAAGGATATTTTGCCCTCTTCCCCCAGAATCGTAGAACGGGGAAGGACCACAGTGGGTCATCTGGTCCAACGTCCCTGATCAGGCAGGGTCATCCCAGAGCAGGTGGCACAGGATTGCATTCAGACTGTTCTTGAATATGTTCAGTGAGGGAGACTCCACAACGTCCTTGGGCAATCTCTTCAAGGCACGGTCAGCCACACAGTAAAGTTCTTCCTGGTGTTCAGATGGAACTTCCTGTGCATCAGTTTCTGACTGTTGCCTCATGTCCTGGTAGCTGGCACTACGGGCTCGGTCCTCTTGGTGTGCATACCAAAGTGTTTATCTCTCTTCAGCCTCTGGTAAATATGAACAGGAAGCACATTGGCTAATTTTTAGGATCACTTTACACAGATTAATATATAGACTCATCAGCATGTTTGTTTTTTTCTTGTAAGGAGCCCTATTTTGAAGAATGTCTGGAAGTTTCTACTTCGTGATAGTTGGTCATCATGATAATCCCATATTTGAAATGGAATTTCTGCCTCCTGGAAAAGTAGAATCTAAGGTGTGTTTTTTCCCCTGTGACATTCCAATGATGTAATTACAGTGCATGTTATTAGAAGTAGTATCTACTGTTTTCTATTTGTTTCTGGGGTTTTTTTTTACCAGAAACTTTGTCATAGGGAGTAGAACTCTGGAGTTCTCAAGTCTTTTAATAATTCTTGTCAGATCATACTAGTTCTTCATAAAACAGATCTTCCTTAAATATTTGCTGCTCTGTGTGTGTTATAGAATATATATCCTAGTTATGCTTTGGTAATTTGTCTTAGTGAGTAGAGGGTTTATAGTAGCTGTTTATTATTTAATGCTACTTACTTTTAAGGCATTTGTATACAGTAATAAGGTAAAGTAAGGAACATAAATTCAAAAGTTCCTTGATTTTTTATGCTATAAAATATTTTTTAATCATCCTCACTAGTCATACTTGCTTTTAAGTAAGAGAAGTTTAAAACTTGTATTGATAGACTTCGAAAACATGCGAAATGTAAGACTACTCAATTAGTAGTGTTTCCAGTGGGAAAAGAACAAGTCTATCCATAGTGATTTACATCAAAGAAAAAACAGACTTCAGAATAAAAGTACGTGGATCTATGAGTGTATCCAAAAGTGGAAGTGTGTGCTGTCACTGATTTGAACTGCAATTCTGGTCCTAAGAGAGAGTGTAAACTTGATGTGCACTGAAGGAGAATGAGTAGACATTATTATGTTTTGGCAACTATTACTGCTGTTTCTGTGACTTGCCACTGCAGTGAATTCAGTGCCAATGCACAGCCCCCTAAGGCAAGAGGTTTGCATAATGTATGAGGTAATTCAGCCGAAGCTTTTGCCCTTTAACTTCGCTGTCTAGTCTCTTCCTCAGTATGGCTTAGTGGAAACTTGCAAAGCTGTTAATGGACTGAGCCATACCTGATTTGTGGGAAAAACTGAGAGGTGAGAATGGCAGTAACAGCATCCCTGTATTATGAGAAGCAGTGCAAGACTACTTATTTTTCCAGTCTAATAAAAACTTACAGTATAGTTTTGTTCTGTATCTCTTCCTGGCAGACATCTTCTGGTGTTCTAGGTCTTTGGCTACACAGCTCTTTAGTGATAGGGCCAAGCACTGATCACTCTTATGAAGGCCATTGATGTTTATTATAGGAAGAGTTGCAATTTACTTCTGTAAGCACATATTTAATACTAGTTGCAGGATGTTTTTCTGCACTAGGTTTTAGGAAAAAGAAGACCCCCAAAACAATAAAACAATCCTGTTTCTAGGCAAATAACATGAAAAGAACAGATTCTTTAGGTGATGTTATCAGTACACCTGACCTCTGTACATCTCTGCTTTCCCCATCTGTCCCCCGGATTTCACACATGGTAACCTATTGTTCAGTTTCTGCCAAATTTGACAGAAATGTTACAGTCCAAAAACCGCTACATTGGTGTAAGTGTCACAAAAACAGGTGTCTGGAAGGAAGAGAAAAATACATACCAGGGCCTCTCTTGTGGAAGGGGTTAGCAGTGGGAGTTTACCCATTGGTAAAGAGAATTCATGCCTGAATTCATTCCTGAGCAATAAATACAGGCTTTATTGGTTTTGCTGCTCTCAAGATTGGTTTTGGGATGACTAATGTTTTTGTGATATTATTATGACCTTTTCCCCCCTTGAATCATGACAATATATACCAATTTAATTTAATTACAGGATGGCACATGTGGCAGAAAAGCAGGGTATAAGTAACTTTATGTAACTTGAGCACTGGTTGTTCAGCAACTTGACCAAATTATTGTTTATATTTCACTCCTTTCTTCACTGAATTACTAATCTTGTGTCTTCTGGGAATACGATAGGATGATCATCGTCATCTCAACCAGTTCATTGCCCATGCTGCTCTTGACCTAGTGGATGAGAACATGTGGCTTTCTAACAACATGTATTTGAAGACTGTGGACAAGTTTAACGAATGGTTTGTTTCTGCTTTTGTCACAGCTGGACATATCCTTCCCTATTCTCTTTCCTTATATTGCTATAGGAAAAGCCTTTTGCCAGAAAGACATAAAATGAGTTTGGAACAGATTTTCTCTGGCTATTCACTGTAATTGTTAGAGAGAGTCAGCAGCTTCAGGTAGAACTGTGTTGGGAGGCACAGCAGCTGTTTCAAACTGGGAACAATTGGAAAGGTGGATTTTTACTTTTGGAGGAGCTGAAATAGCCTAATGAAATGTGGAGCTCACATGGAGTTGAGGAAAGAAGTATGAGAGGGTCTAAGCAAGCTTATAGGATTCTCTGTTGGAACCCCTTTGATTGTGCTAGAGAGGAGAGGTGGGGATGAACACGCTTGCTTCAATCACACCAGTCATGAAAATGCAGCGTCAAGGCTTGATCTTATGTACAGGTAGTCCTAGAAGTGTTTGTGGAGAAACATTTGTTATACATAGCAAGTAACACTGAATGTAATTTTAACTTTGGGGTTTATGGCAAAGGTTCAGAGAGCACCATGCACATTCAGAAATATATAGCTTTAGAAAGAACAACCTTGAATAGAGTGGTGATTATTTTCAAATAGGGGAATTTTAAAATATAAAGGTCATGCTTTTTAAGTGTCACTGCTTCAGTTACTTCTTTAAATGCTTCCTGCTGTGAGTCACTGCTATTTCATGTACAGTTAAACATTTTAAGTATATACAGAATTAGGTGTAAATGCTTATCTCAGGATATGTTACAAATCTCTTTTCTTCTTGAAAGTTCTATTTTCCTTAATTGCTATACATATGAGATTTATAATGCTTCATGATGTAAGGCTAGAAGATGGAATTAAGAACTTCTTTAATGATGTATATGAGTTGTATATAAAGGTAAGAACCCACTTCTTATGGTCTTGCTGCAGTACTTATAAGTGTGTTCTGCATGGTCAGGCACATGCATTTTAGCATGTTTTCTCATGGGGGCCTGTAAAAGTGGAGAAGCACCCGTCCACATCAGCCAGAGTTGGTAACGTGTGACACAAAGGCTTTGTTTTGCATTAAACAGAATAGATTTTTCTAAATTGTTATAAACTGTGCTCTTTCAGAATTTACTCTTCATTTTAGTCCAGTGTTTTTTTCATAGAATAGAATGGTTTGGGTTGGAAGGGAAAAAAATCATCTCATTCCAACCCTCTGCCATGGGCAGGGACACCTTCCACAAGACCAGGTTGCTCAAAGAGACTGGATGTGGCACTTGGTGCCATAGTCTAGTAACCGCGGTGGTGGTGGATCAAGGGTTGGACTTGATGATCTCAAAGGTCCTTTCCAACCCATCTGATTCTGTGAAAGCCCCACCCAACCTGACCTTGAACGGTTCCAGGGATGGGGCAGCCACAGCTTGTCTGGGCAAGAGAAGCTGGGAGGCAACTTCTTTGGAGGCTTTTTGCGGCAGTATTGTGTCAGTAATGGTGATAATAAAAGGACTGTTCTACAGAGCCTGGTGGCAGTGTTTCGCTCTCGGAACACGTAGCCCTGTTCTCATATCCCAGCGGTATTTCCACTAGATGGGGTAATGGCAAAGTGTCGTGAGAAGCATCTCCATCTCAGCCTCCTGCAGGCAGTCAAATGATGCTAATTTCCAAATGAGAAATTTCGGCTGGTGGTGTGATGGATTTATTCTGAGGAGCTGGTGCTAGCGGATGGCTCTGCAAATATATGGGGAGAATGCAAGGGCCTGGAAAGAAGGGACTGTTAAGGAGTTCTGTGCTCTTAGTGGCACTAAATAGGCCAAAAGCTAGTAGTAGATTTCACCTGAAGTGACATTTTCCAGGGCTGGATTTGTGCTTATTGATAAATTTTTCTTCTTTCCCCAGTTTGCGATGAATCCATTTTATGAACTCAATTCTCCTATTCGATCTACTGCCTTTGAAAGGAAAGTCCAGTTCCTTGGGAAGAAACACCTTTTAAGCTGAATAAATAAATTTGCTGAGTGAGTGTTTTTACATACTTTCGTGGCTGTTCGAACTGTTATTCTTCTGGTTAGTTCCCTGCATGTTTGATATTCATCTTCTGAAGACTGACAAATTGCGTGCTGAAGGAGCTTTTTCTTTTTGATGGTACAGATAAGAATAGCCAAACTTCTCTGGTTAAAATACACATACCTTAAGAAGTTTCCTTTTATGTGGTATGAAGTTTTAAAATGTCAGAGGCTGCACAGGTACAAACTCACACATTTGGGTGTCAATGCATATGCAAAGTGTAAGCCTCTTACACAGCGTGGGAGGAAATCAGATCTAAATGCAAAAGATCGTCTCCAGCCATCTGATTAATATGAGTAAATGAGAATTCTTGACTGTTTGGCATAAGTGGTTAATTTTGTTATAAACTTTGCTACTTGCATTCCTTCACTAGAGAACTTACTCTGCAGACTAACCAGACTAACCTTACTCTTTGTGATAGTAAATCAAGTCTCTATTTATTAATGTGTAATTGTGTATATATAAAGTGCTCAATAGAAATAAAAGAGGATAGACAGAAAAGCTGTCTCCAGTATTTCAAGAAGCTTTGAAAAAAACCCTTAACTTTAAAGGCTTCTAATTTCACATTTATCATATGTTTAGTGCAATACATGTTTAGCTGCAGTATTGCATCAATGAAATGAAGTAGACCAGAAGAGCCATGTCTGTCCTGACATTAATTCTAATTCACACACAACCCCCCCCAAAACTAAATTTAACTGTTTAAACCCACTTCTTTCCATTATTTTTCAAGTGCTGAAAACTTCCTTTTTTTGCAAATATATTTAGAATAGTATCTTTGAACTATGAAACTCCATTTGTTGAGGTTTCAGAAAGGCATTATTTGGCCTGTTTGGCTCCTATTCCATTGTAAAACGTATTAAGGACCCTTTTGCAAAACTTACCATCATTCCAAACCAGTAATTTTTAATATGGCATATATGTACCTAATATTTTGTTTAGGTTAACAATCCTTTAAGTATTCCGTTCCTTTTTGCAACAAATCTGTATAAGCTATCTTCTTATAATTTTTTTTAAATGTTTGAGAAGTAATTTCCAAAGGAAGTGGCATGGTGTTCTAAGAAGTACATTTTGCATAGTCTGTGTAATTAAAGGGACCACATATATGTGCTATATGTACAGTCAGTCATTATTTCTAGACTTACTACTGCACTGTCACTGTAAAACATACCATGAGAAAAAAAGAACATGGTATCAAGATTACAATATTTACCTTAAATAAAACATGGAATGATGCAGTATGAATGTGTGTTGAGTATACCTGAAGTGATTTAAAAGAAAACTGGATAACCATGGTAACATAACTGTGGTGGGGTGGCAGGTGAAGATGGGTGGGAATACTTGTCTTTGCAATGTTATTGCATACAAACTGCATTTTGGTGGTATCATGTAATTTTATATAAGTCAACTGATTTTTATTTTTTTTCTATATACGTGAAAGCAAGAGAAGCACACTTGAGGTAAAGCATTCTTGCTCATATGATAAGGAGCAGCTGTTGTTTTCTGCCTCTTCCCCAGTAGGCTGGAAAAATTCTTCCAGCTGGTTGTAAAAATATTAACAGTTAAGACTCACTGAAGTACTTTAGTTAAATAATGACATACGTAGCAGTAAAAATAATGCTTGGCAAGGATGGAGGATTAGTGCTAACAGTTTCCACCACTTACAGAAACTGTGCATTTTTTAATAACTTCATTTGTTGCTGCAGCAGGACATTAACTAAAATGAAAGCATTTTTTTCTTGCCTGATCTCTGAAGGCAGTTAGCCAAATGGTGCCTGTTCTTATGCCCCCAATACATCTTTCCCTCTTTCTTCTGAATGTAGGAATTGTAGATGGGAAATGCAGTCTCAGGTCCATCCAGGCTTAATGAAAACAGAGTGTTACTGACCACAGGAATGAGTGAATTATGTCCTAACACTACATTTATCATTATAGAGTTTGTGGTCAAGGAGCATTGTCTTGTGGCAGAACTCTCCAGGGCCTTAGCCAGGTAGCTCCAAGTTCTCTATGCATGGAGGAACACCTATTTATGCTTTCTACGAGGTTCTACTACTGTTTAGGTAACTGTCATATGACTTAAAGGAAGATCCATTCGAGGTACAGAGAGGCCATTGAAGGAAGCAGCCTGGTTCTGGCAGCAATCTTATGCTAAGCGCTGATACAGTTTCTTGTGACATGAGCTGTCAGCTGCCCTGCTAGTTTCTTCTTTCCCTTCTGCTGTCTGTTCTAATATGCATAACTTTCAGCAGTCCCACCAATCTGCCACAACACTATTTTTTGCTCCTCATTTTCAAGGATATCTGGAATTTTGCATACATGTTATGCAGTATGTTCGGTCACTCTGCGGAACTCCAAATAATTGCTAACAGGACCCCATAACATTTGAGGTACATCAGCACTTGAAACAAAACAGTGAATTGAAACATAAGCCACAAATACCTACCTTACATCCAAATGGAACGATACTAAGCTCTTACAAAGTACAGAAACAAATGGCTGTTATATTTTTTTTTTACCTATAACTGCTTGTCAGAAGACTTTTGCTTCTGTAAGTACTCGGTCTCCCTGTGAGACCAATTTCTGACCTTAACATAATTCCTATACTGTCTTATTTACTACAGCCACTTTTGTGATTAGTGTACCGTTGTGGTACAACTGCTCCCAGGGCATGAGTAATACGCTTCTATGGGATTATGTTTTATTTAACTTTATTAAACCTAATTCTCAGATGGAGGCTTGGTAACCGTGATGTTACATGGAAAGGGGACAGATGGGAAGACACAGATGGATGCCTGGGCACCAGAAAGACCACAGTGGTTCTCATCATTCAAATAAAATTGCTAAAAGGAAAAAATTAAGGATATCTATAGTCATATACTCTAGTCATGGTATCTTCAGCTCCTGTTTTGTTTCAGCCTTAATCTCTGCTGAAATGAATGTTAAAGGAAGCTTTAAGTAGTAAGGTAGTAGTTTTACAACAATTTCTTGTCACCAGCTTAGTAGCCCCTAATGCAAACAACCTTCATCTCTAAAGCTTTTTGCTCTCTCATCCTAAGATTAGGAGCCATTTAGCTACGATTTTCTTCACAGATCTCTTCATTCATTGACTAGAAATTGAACGTAACAGAAGTACCAGTTCAACCTATGTTTAGCTGCTCAGTGACTGAAGCTTAAAACACGGTTCTGTTCCTGTATATGCAGGATTGTAAGAATGAATCAGCCTTAGAAATGCACAAAAGATAAAAAGATGTCACTTTTAAGCAGGAGTAGCAGATCTACAGAGTAAAGTTGCCCTGGACAGGTTCAAGCAAGAATACAATACATACAGAAAATTGTACGAAGAGCGACAAAGAGGGTTTGTTTTGCAAGCTTTACTTCCAAATAAGTACACCTGGTACAGACTGATCAGACACTTCAAGCAAAAATACTTGCTGGTATTGTACTCTCAAGAAAGGCTTTTCTATTGGAACAAAAAAGTTGCTGTACAGAAAGCAGTTTAATGAGTAACATGGCCTGTCCTACAGGCCTCAGACTTCCTTTTTCAGTCCACATGTGTACTTGTGTGCCTGTTAGCAGTCAGATTACAGAGGGAAGCAACAGTGCACTATCAGTTTTGCTGCTGCAAGGACAGTGGTTACTCTGAGGGCCAATATTGAACAATTTCTCACAGAAGTATTCTATCACAAACTGCAACTGAAAGCCTCAAATACACTTTCTGTGGTTTTGTCTGCATGACTGCAAAAAAGACTCCATAAAATACAGAATTTGCTCCTGTTCATCATTAGGAGTTCAATAATAAAAAAGATTATCTTAAATGTACAAGTCCATATCCTAAAATAGCAATTTAAATAAGGATCAAATTCAGCTCAAACACTATGTATCGTTATATACTCATATTAGACTGAAAGCTGTCAAAATCCACTGTAAGTCAAGAGCTTCCTGAGTTCTCTACGTATTGCCAATCCTTAGTTTCACAGTGCAGGTTATTACTGGTCAACACATTCATAGCTCAGGTTAATAGGAACAAGAGGTTTGGAACTTAAGGCTGTACACTAAAAGTTTTCCTAAAAAATGTCATAAGAGGGATCCTTTCAAGTGCTGTTAAAGCTGACTGAATAAAGCATTTCTTTTTTGAAAAGTGGTTATACTTAAGTTACTCAGATTTTTCACCTTATTAATCAGAAACATGCCAGAATGGACTTAAGGCAAAGACACATTAGCCTTAAAAATCATCAGTATTTTGAATTAAACTGCTGGAAAAATTAGTGCAGCATTAGAAGAGTAAATGAAAATAAAATGGACTTCAAATATGTAGGAAACTTATTTCCTACTTAAAAACCTACACAAATTACAGCAACATTAGGCAATTAGAAGACCTGGAGGTAATTTATGTTAATTTATATTAAACACTTCAGAGATGAAGTACCACTCACAGCAAAAGAAATGTAGTGAGACTGAAGTTTAATATCTAGCATTGTTAAGAAACTGATGTCTAATGAAACAAAAGTGGAATGCTGATTTCATAAAAACATACACATATAAAAGTATCTTTGTGCCTGAATTCCAGAACAGTTTCTCCAAAGTAGTGCTTCCAGAACTTTCAAGTTTTAATTATATTCAAAGTATTTATCATTTGAATAAAGTTGGCAAATTACATTCTTATGTTTTTACTTCACATCTTCCTAAACAGAAAGTGTCACTAATTCAGTAACAGGTCACTCATGAATGGAGATTTTTTTTTCCTCCCTCATGAAAGCAGCAGAATATTACAATTTTAATATTAGAGTAAAACCCATTTGTTATTTTATCTACTACACCTTCCCAATTCATTTGTAGAGCAAGCTAGTCAACAGTAATTTGGCAAAAAGAAATTTAAGTCAACAACAAGATGAACTGGGTTTCGGTTTCCGATGAAGGTTTACTGTATCTGTTTGAATAAAGTGATCTGATCTATCTTCAGAGGCTAGAACTCTTCTAACAGCTTCTTCAAAGGCTGCTGCAACATTAGTGGCATCTTTTGCACTGGTTTCAAAATAGGGATGGTTGCCATTATTCCTGCACCAGTCTTGGGCTTCTTCTGTAGACACTTGCCTTTCATCAATATCAACTTTGTTACCCAGTATCACAAAAGGGAAGCTTTCAGGCTCCTTGACGTCTGCATAGTAAATGAATTCTTTCTTCCAGTTGCTTAAGTTTTGGAAGCTTTGAGAGTCATCCACACTGAAGGTTAGCAGGCAACAGTCAGAACCTCTATAGAAAGGAGTCCGCAAGCTCCTAAACCGTTCCTGACCTGCTGTGTCCCATATCTGCATTGTAACAAAATGTCCATCGACTTCCAACTCTTTATTTAAGAATTCCACACCTATTGTATGAAACAGCTGTGCATCAAACTTGTTGGTGACGTATCTGTTCATCAGCGAACTCTTTCCAACTCCACCATCTCCCAGCAGTATGACTTTAAGGAGTGATGATTTTGCTGCCATTGTTACAGGAAAAGGTCCTCCTGATTCCCTAGACCTGTAAAGATTAAGAAAATCATTAAAAACAAAAGTTGTGAGCAGCAAATTTTGCACACAGAAATATCTAAAATGTGTTAAAGGCCACCAACATCAAGTTTCATGTACAAAAGCAGAAGGATACACCAAACAGGTAAAGTCTAGATACTCCAATAAGAATACCCTCTCAAAAATACTGTGTATAAGAGATGTCTCCTCCACTGACTGCAGTCGGCATGGCAGTCTAAACAGTACACTGCATGAATTACTGGTCTGTCACTTAAAACACTTAAAAGCCCCAAACTCTTCAAATTACCCCCCTTTGTGCAGAAGGAGTATCACATCACATTCAACAAGTGCAATGATTCATTTATGTTCACTGAAAAGGATCCATAAAAAAAAGTGGAGAGAACTTTATAGAGCACATGCCTTGAACTAATAACTTCAGTGCTATATTTCATTAGCAAAGTTATTCTAAACCAACTCACTGGGAACACAGTTAGCTACAGAACAAATGCAAATGCTGTAATTTTATTTTAAAAGTAATGTGACTAGGTATCAGTAGACAAACATTCAGTATTTTATAGTTTACTCCTTGCACAACAGCACTGATGAACAGAATACTATTACAACTCCTACAAAAGCAAATTCGTTGTTGCTACTTCAGTGGTACTCAAGATGCCAGATACTGAGGCCAAGCCTACACTGACAGTTCAGTTAGTAGGTGTCAACTTCCCATAGTAAAGCTGTCAAAAAGTCTGGAAGTTCTAGTGAATAATCTGGCTGCCAGTACAGAGATGGCAACCAATGAAGGCTTTTTAACTGTCAGACTTAAAAAATAGATTGTAAAAAACACAAAACCTCTAGCATTAAAGTAGTTTGCTCATTAGTGCTCTGTACCAGCCCAACCTTTGCAATCACTGCCACAGTGTTTATCTACTACTGTAAAATGGTGTTTTAATTGCTTAGGGGTAGTTTCATTTTAACAAGCCCAAACTTAAGTTTCTGTATGAGGAGAACTGCTGTTCCTAAACCTGCCTGATAATAAAAGAGCTTAAAGCATTCAGCCCAAACAGGCTTCTCTGAAAATAGCATCTATTTAAAATGGAAATGGGTCATAAGTTGCCTAGTCTGTCTCTTTCTTTGAAGGAAGGAATGTGGTCTTGCTAGTTGTAATTAGTGTTACTGGCATATATATCACCCACAGTGTATGACTGTAGAATTAATACCTGACACAAGCTGGCATGAGAGTCATATGACTCTGTGCCGCCTTACAATCAAGACCTACATTGGGAGTGAGAAATTTCAGGAATTTTTTTATCAGTGACTTTCCATCTTTGAGTGTTTATTTTCTAGACACAACCTGCAGTAAGACAGAAGGAACACTCTGAAGCCTCAACACAAAGAAATTTCAAAATATAAGGACCTAGCTGCTTCCATTAAAAATCTGTTCAGAGCAAGTAATTTAATTCATTCATACCGTGTAATTAACAACAATATTTATAAATCCTTAATTTTGTACATATTTGTATCACAACAATGTTAAAACTGCTTAGGAGCAACGAGCAGATTGTTAATTTACCCTTCAGAGAGCTATGGTACAACTGCTATGGCTTGGGGTATGAACACATACATTTTAATATATGTGAAAAGCCTTAGCACTCACTGGACTACTTGCATATGAGTTACAGGTTCCTGCTTAACTCTTGAAAAGGGTCCAGTATATTCATTTATTTCCCTAATTTCTACTGTTGGTTAACAAGTAAGTTATCTACACTAAACCATTTGATAGGAGCTGCTTCTTAATAAATAATGCTTTCATGAGAACACAGGGTACTGAATGTTCTCCTGTTCTTCCACTCCAGTGCAGCGAACAAGTTACAATTTATTTTTCCTACAGAAATGAGAAGTTCCCTAGAAGACACAATGTGAATAAATAACTGGCTTAAGTAGTTCTGACTGGTACTAAGCATTTGTTTCTTTAGTTTCTGCATTTTAAACAATGGCAGTTATTATCAGAGAATTGTCCATGAAGCCACATTTTAAACAAAATACAAGTAAGGAGAGTGTTAACAGTATCTAGTACTTTCATGCATCCAGAACCTGCAAAAGTTATTTTGCACATTTTCAACAACGTGGGCCATTACAGCGAGGTGTAAGAGACTGATGACCATCAAATTAGTATTACTGGGCAGACAATTACACACCAACCACGAAGTATTAAAAGTGTCTTTTCAACTAAAACCAAACTGGTCCTTTCACACAAAAGTTGCAGAAACAGTCTTCCCAGGACTAACTGAAACTAAGTATCTCAACCGGATATTGCAGGACACCTTGCTTTTCAAAACGTTCAGTTTCCACAGCAGAAACTGTCATGCTTGGCTAGCTTTTAAGTTTTTGTCAAGTTTTTAATACAAAATAATGGAATATATATTCGGTCATTTATAAATGCTTACAAGCTGGACCTGAAGCAGAAGCATGTAACAAGTATGAAGAAGTATTTTTGTTTGGAAGCAGCAAAGTCTTCAAACAATTATAGTTTTATTACTATACAAGGGACTCATCTGCAGCCTCAGTGATTACGTTATTTAGAGTATCTGCTGAACCAGAGTGGTAGTTTCCAGCACAGTAGACTGATGCATTTTTTTTCTGCTTACACATCTTTAGATAAGATTTTTAAAGAGCTCAATTTTTGTAACTTTTTCAATTCAACAAATAAAACAATGATAAAATATTTAAGACACTTGGAGAATTAATATTATTTCTCCTATTATATACTTTGAACTTATCTGTATAATGTGCTTTTTGAAAGTTTTTGGAAGGGGTGGTCAACATCTGATACCATGTTTCTGAAGATTTATTACCATAATTGTTCAGTTTAAATCATCATTCAGCATCTGAAAACAAAACAAAAGCTTAATTCCTAATGTGTACCTGGTTGTGCATCAGAAACTGCAAGACAGACTTACAGGTAACTATTTGTTCCAGTTATTTCTTACTGAGCTGCACGATTAGTTTAAAGTAAAAGTAGTCTCAACCTACTACACAGAGGAGTCTGTAACAGGAAGAATTTTCCCTCATGTTTGTCTATCACTTCAATATTCAAAGAAAGTCAGAGCAAACAAATAAAAGCATCTCCACTCAGGTTCATTTTGATAATGATTTCTGAATTGCTTCCACCAGCTTAGAAGGACTCAAGTGCTTAAATCACTGATTTCAATATTTCTGTTAAAAATAGGGAACTTTTCCTACTAAATATAATTTCTAACATGATCATATATCATAATACAAAAAGTAAATTAATTGTGCCTTTCAAGATGTCCCTTTTAAACAGTGAAATGAATTGCAAGTCAAACATTTCCATTATCAGTCCAAATATTTGCTGTTGAGACTAAAGACAACATGCTAAGCAACCTCAAAAATCAGTTTGCATTACAAAATCTTTGATTCTCAGTCCCTCAAAGCTTAATGAAACACCACTGCCTTGTCAAGTCTATCCATCTAGATTTTCTTATTTCTTAGTCTAGGAATTTGTCTTTTTTAACAACAAAAATAATTTCAGAGATTAAGGAGGATCTGCTCACACCAGAGTACTGAAGGCTGAAGACAAATGATGAATTTAAGTTTTCTCTGAGGAAAAAGTGTTTGCCAACACAGTAACTGCGTTGTGTCTATGATGTCAGCAAGCTACAACCCTACATAAACTATTAAGCAAACCAAGTCAATTGGACCTATTTATAATTTCACTTTCACCACACTGATAGCAGCCACTGCAGCACATCATGAAAAAAATCCAGTCAAACAGAAAAACACACATAGGAACTGATATCTCACCTCCACTCCCCCTTATTTCAATAAGACACCAAAAACTGTATCTGTTGAAATACCACCACTGACTTCCCTCAGCATTCTTGAGGAAACAGACGTAAAGGACACTTTTAATTTCCAGACTGTTGTTTTTCCACTTGTATCTACCTTCTGCCTTGGAAACAGGCAGCAAAATTTATTTCCATCACCATTTTCATTCAGTGGTCACTGATAAGCCAACCATCTGCTGCACAAGACTAAACCCAAAGGTTTTCCTGAAGATACGCAGTACACTGTCCTTCAACTGGAGCTGTCAGAGAACACCCATTTGACTTGGAGAAAGATACAGAATCCAAAGTAAGACAGACTCAAGTCTTTTCCAACTAAGCATGTTTAATTACAACCTAATATGCTTTCAGCCAAGACTTACTAAAAAAAGGGGACATCTTTGATTTAAGAAAAAAAACACTGAAGTTACCAACAAGCAGAATTAGCAGTTTTACGTCAGCAAACACTGACCTTATTTCATAATTTCCTGTCCTCAAATTTACACATATACAGCACATCTATTTCAGCTTTGAAGCTTATTCAGATTTATTTGCTAAGCTGCCTTATTTTGTTAACCACTGGCATGAGATACTAATAGTTTAAAAAGGCACCCCAACACTTCAAGTATTTTGACTGACAAAAACTTGCCTTTCAACAGAAATGTAAATTACCTCATTAGTCATTAACTGCTTCTCTGTAAAATATCTGAAAAGAAGTCCCAATAACTATCAGAGATGCAGCACAAGGGGCAGAATCCAAAACTGTGGTTTTCAACACTTACTATTTCTGGTGTTTTTACATCTCAACTTGTTGCGTATAGCAGTTCTGCAAGTTTCCAAAAATCTGAGAAGAAAGGACAGAAGCAAATTTTCTCACATTTCTCCCCTTAGCCAATCCTTGTTCTTGTGTTTAGGAGGTAGTGGTTTACATCCTGGCCAATTAAGTGGCACAAGAATGTTTTTTTTTTTTTTAATGCATAAGAGGCCACAAGTCTGTTTGACCTTGAAAGATTTTTTCAATTCAAAGGAAAACATCCAGATATGAAGTCAAGATGCTACATGCTTTGTACTTTTGAATGTGTTAAAAGCACAAACATTAGTCAGCCTCCAAACTGACCCTCCCCTCCACAGGGCACTGATGTAACAGTGTGGATCAGGAACACCCCTTTACTGACAGCCGCCTGTCAGCTGCCTAGTTCTCCGGAAGCCTGGAAACCCTTCAACCATAGAGCTCCACCTATCAAAGTCCTAATCTCTTTGCAAGTCTTCCTTCCTATGAAGACAGTCCGTGTTTTCTTTCAGATAGATATTTAAGAATTTGCTGGCAGGTTATCTGAAAATTGCCTCTATTTTAAGCAGCCTAGACATGCTTTATCTAAGACCACAATATCACTAGAATTTATTTGTAATTTCTAATATGAATCCAACCCAAACTGAACTGATATAAAGCTGTTGCCACTCATTTGGATACCAAAAAAAGCTGTATTTAGGGGTTTCTTTATAAGCTTGTTTTTAACTCCTATGTAGTTAAGGACTCTAGTTCAAACAGTTGCCTGGCATGACTCAGGACTATGAAAGAAGCAGTAGCCAAGGGGAGGACTCCTCAAGTCTCGATAACCCCTGGATCATGAAATCATTCCAATACCTACTGCCAGAATCATTCTTTTATTCTAACTTCTATCTAGCCACAAAGTCAATCAGCAAAACTTGTCAGGAGAAACACACACCTCTGCCAGTTTAATCTTGCAGAGACCTGGCTTCACTTCCCAGCTCATTCCCCAGATAAAAGTAGAATGAGCAAACTATTATTTCTTGGGATTTAATCAGAGCTGACATTTCCCAGCAGCTCACAGTTAAGTATATTCCAACTTAAATATTCTATTACTTGCAGCCAACTTCAAAACACCCTTCGGTGCTGCTGCTCTTGGTCCAACATTTCTAACAATGCATCAGCTATTTGACATTCTCCTTGCAACCTACTTCTCTGTTACTGCTTCAACTCTTTCAATAACTTATCCAACAATTATTTCTGCTCATGTGCTCATCTTTCTCTCTTGCATTGGTTTCCCTTTTCCTTCAGGGAATCTTAGTAATAGCAGCCTCTATTGGTCAGGCTACATTGTACATTCATATTCTTCCCTGTATAACTATGTGACGAAAGCCCATCCCCAAGGCATTAAGTGGGTTACACTGTACCAGGCCAACATACTGTCTGCTCTGTAGAGAATGAAAACAAAAACAAAACACCAAGGAGAATGAACATTATTAAAGAAAAAAAAAAACAACCAAACCAACCCTAAGGACTTCTTGCATACCTTTAGCTGGGAAGGTTTTATTTATTGTGAAATGTTTATGTAAAATTCCAATCCTAAGGAGCTGAAAAATCTGTTTCTCATGATTTATTACTAAATTGACACAAAATAAAACAAAGCTTGAAATCTAAATATCTTATTTAACCCTCTGCACATATTTTTGATTCAAGGAAATGAATGGTTTCTGTAAGCACTTAAAAGCAAAACAAGGACTGCTACAGTTTGGGGGTTTTTTTCATACACACTGTCGCTTTTTCACTTTACAGAAAAGGCTTTACTAAAATTAAGACACCGAACAGAGCTTCATACAACCTGAAAGAAGACAAAGGAAAATAAGAGTTCATTATAAATTTGATGTTAGTATGAAACGCGGATATAGCTGTACGATCCTTTGGTTAGGTTTCTCTGGAAATAAAAGTGTTTTGGGTATGTCTGAGAAACAGCTCTCCTTCCAGTCTGCCATTACAGCTTGTTACCTTATAAGCTAGTATAAAGTCACGGAAAAATAGAAAAAAAAAATCATGAAGAAAAAAACCCCCAACACAAAAAAAACCCAGCCACGCAAAACAACCCTTGCTCTAAAAAAAGCAAGCACTGAAAACTTCAGTGTTGCACAACAGTTTAAAAGTAAAGACAAATAAAACCCACATGCTTACTTAGTATAGCTGTAAATTATTGTGGACAAGAAGGAAAACAACACCTAGGACAGGAGGCTGCATAAGAGCTAACTTCAGACAAGCCTTTTAATTCCTGACCAAAATTTAGCCAAGAAATCCCCTGCTTGCCTATCCCACCGAAGTTAATAAAAATAAAGTGCTCTCTACATAGCTCGTAATATGCAACTTTGCTCTAAAGGCCACTTATAGAGGTTTTTAGAACTAGGTTTTTTTGCACTTTTCTGTTATCCACTCAATTGTTTTGTACGAGTTAGATGCGACACAGAATCACTTGCACTGCCCATTAACCACCCAGACAATAAGCAATTCGCCAATCCTGCCCTATCCCTATTCCTATTCCTACCCTCCCCAGCCATCCCCACACCTGAGCCCGCACAGCCACCTGCCACCACTGGAAACTTCACGGGCCTTGCAGAGGGGCTGGATCGAGCCTCTGGTTCAAAAAAAGAACTGAAACCCAAGGGCGCCCTGAGCAGTTCTGTCCCTATTCAGCAGAGAACCACAGAATCGATTAGACTGGAAAACACCTCCAAGATCATCCAGCCTATGCCCGAACACCACCACCTCAAGTAGACCATGGCACAGCACTCAGTGCCGCGTCCGGTCCTTCCTTAAATACCTCCTGGGTCGCTGACCCCACCGCCCCGCTGGGCAGCCCATTCCCAGCACACAGCAACTAGAAAAGGCTATCAAGGGAACTCTAATATTTCTTCTTTTTCCTATCTGAAACGTGTTGAGGACACGGGTACGAAACCGAGCTTCACCGTGACAGATCAGAGATCTTTATCATCGCTGAGGAAGCGATACCGGGCCGGAGCCGGCTGGGAACCGCCTGGAAGGAGCCGCGTCCCAGAGGAGCCACCTCCTGACCCGGAGTCACGGGATCCCGGATCACGCCACATTCCCCGCTACCCGCACCGGCCCCCGGGAGCGCCCAGGGCCCTCTCCCACCGCGGCCTCGGCCGGGGCTGCCCTTCCGCTCCCCAGGCGCGCCAGGGAGCCACGGGGAGCGCCCGGGAAACCGGGCAGCGCCGGGGGAGCGAGCGGCGACCCCGGCGGCGAGAGGAAGGAAAAGAACGCAACCTCACTGGGCTCCAGACCGCGGGAAGGGGACTGCCGCCGCTCCCGGGCGCGCTGGGGAGGCCGATCCCTGCCCACGGGAAGGGGCTGTGGCTGCTCCTGCCGCGGCACCCGGCTCCGATCCCAGTCCCGGGCTGCGCCACCGCCGGGCGCTGGGCAAGGAAGGAACATGGCGGAGCGGGCAGGGGCGGGGCCGGCACCACGTGATCCGCGCCGCGCGCGCAAGGCCCCGCCCACCGGCACAGAGGCCCCGCCCCCGGCCTGAGGCGTCTGCTCTGCCCGGAGCTGCGGTAGGGGGCGATGGGAGCGGGCAATGGGAACGGGCAGTGGGAACGGGCAATGGGACGGGCAATGGGACGGGCAATGGGAACGGGCAATGGGAACGGGTAGTGGGAACGGGCAGTGGGAACGGGCAGGGGGAACGGGCAGTGGGACGAGCAAT